>JBBPQL010000279.1:0-34406 GCA_038092515.1 Boletus subparvulus | reverse complement strand
GTCGATGTCCATTAGTGCCAGTAGAAACTTCTTAAGTACCCATGTTAGCTGCCGACCTGCTGCGTTGCACAGGAGGTTACATCTGCGACATCGGCAAATGATGGCAGTGGTGATAAGCCAGTTGGCCCGGATCTGCAAAGCTGAGGAGTAACGTTATCGCTTGATGACTCTCTGACGGCCTAAGTGATCGTTTTGAAGCCCTTTCATTGGCTGGTGAGCTCTACGCGACCCAAAAAAGTGCACCTAGATCATGCCATTCCTTTTTCGTCGACCAGAGCGAGGTTGTACCTCATAGTAAGAGCTCATCGAGCTCGCTTGGAGTTCGCTTACCATTTTAGAGTCGCTTATGGTCATTTTGGCCAATGAGAAACTCACAAAAGTGTCGTGGAATGGCCCGGTAGCGAAAAGTTCACGTTCAGGTTTGTCCATCTCGCAGGGAATTGCAAGATTTGATGTTTATGTTCGATTAACTCCGGCAGTACTCGCGTCTCGCGTGTCAGGATCACTCCTGCACCTTCAAATCTACAAATTCAAGCGAGGTTACAACCTCGCTCTAGTCGACGAAAAAGGAATGGCATGATCTGGGTGCACTTTTTTGGGTCGCGTAGAGTTCACCAGCCAATGAAAGGACTTCAAAATTATCACACAGTAGGCCGTTAGAGAGTCGTCAAGCGATAATGTTACTCCTCGGCTTTGCAGATCGCCGCGCTAGTCCATATACAACGATTCCGAACGGTACGATTCTCCCGAAACAGTCTCGACACGACTATAACCTGGTGGTGGTAAGTGAGCTGGCTTGATTGACTTTTCTAGGGTTCGGTTTGAGTCGTCCTCGTCGACGGGGTGGGTTGACTGCCTCAATGGGCCGTGGACCCTCAGACACGTTCGCCGCAGCGTTTCGCGTGAATTGCTGATCCTGACCTTTGGCGACCTTGTTTCGAGTTGTTTCGAGTTGCGATGCGCGCCGCTCGCTGCGCCACCCATGCCCCCATCCTGTCCGACGTCGTCGCCATCGATTTGGCGCTCTTGATCGCCCTTGACATCTCTCAACTCGACCCGCTCGCTTCCATGCCCTCTTGACCTGGTATTTCGACATGGCGCGTTCGTTTTGGGCCTACTTGCTTCAGCGGCCTGTCCAATCGCAATCGGCGCTGTCAACATCGATTTGGCGGTTCCAATCAGCCTCGCTGCTTCTCCGGCCCATCCTAGGACTACATATCCTCTATCTCAACGCGGTGCGTCTGTTTCGTCGGCGCGCTCATTCCTCTCGCTTCCGGGTCTTCCCTGGTCGCACTGGAGGTCTGCAAGCATGTCGGCGCCATTGAGCGCAGGCGCAACGCAAGCGAGGGGGCGGGGGTGCTACTATGGAAGCACTGTAGAGTGACCATAGATCTTGCAAATAATCTACTTATTGTATGTACAGTTACCCAAGTTTCTTGAAGCCCGGGAACCAATTTTGAGTCATTGAAAGCCAGCCGGCCATCTGCTGGGCCCGCATCTGCCAGACTGGTGTCGCGGATTAGCGAATGCTGTAGGACACTTTTTAGGATCGGTTAGGTGCTCACCGGCCAATGAGAGAGGGTTCGCTAGTTATGAAAGAATTGATCAACGGTGGCAGTCGTGAAACGATAACGTTACTCGTGAAGTCTGCAGATCGGCGGTGGGCGATGACGTTACACACTGCACTGCAGATTACCCCACGCTTGTTTACCCGACGTCGCTCGCCTAGTACTAGTGGCCGCTACTATGACATGCCCAAGTGCCGCCGCGCCGGTCACGGCCCGACGTCGTTTATCAAAAGACTTTCATGAGACTCAGCCTGAGGCTTCTTTGGCAGGTGCCTATGTATTTAGAGGGACAAAATGCCGGTCCCGACCTTGTTGCGTGTTGTGGAGGTCCTCACATTAGGATCTCTATTGTACTCCGGTTGACCGCAGTTGCAGTCCACTTTCAGACTATCACGCGCTTGTATAGATCTCGTGCATGGACGGAGTCACCGCTCTCTCCGAAAATGACCATGATTTTCAAAGTGAACGTAAAGTGAAGTTGAGCCCGATGCGGTATCGAACCTCTTGAGACGGGAACAGATTTCAGCGCGATGTATGCCTTCTCCATCAACCGCACAGAAGGACTGCACTCGTCAAAAAAAAAAGGGCTATACGCATCTGTGGTAACCAAATATATATCGTGCTCAACGTCACCTTTCCACTTCTAAACATCGACATCTACATGCAATGTTGCAGAGTAAATCTAAGGCAGAGCGAGAAAAAGCGATAGCGGATATCATCGACATCGGACACGACATCACAGTACTTTCCCGTGTTTCTCATCCACGACCGTCCCTACCTGTTGATCCACCGAGGAAGAATCCCTGCTTGCACCCTCTGCAGCACCATCCTTGTCCACGTTTGGCACCGGCCCGGTGAACCAGTGCACACCGCCGTATACGGGGAAGTAATGCCACACGAGCGAGAGCACGAGGACACCGCCTAGAACGACAACGGTATAGTTCATGTCGGGCGAGCTTGTCTGTGGCATCGTAGGAAAAAAGAAGACGATGTCAATGAACGCCATGAAGGAGACAGAAATGATGGCGACGGGGAGACTCTGTACAACGTGCCGTCAGCTTCGATCTCTGGTGTGCATCTTGGGAGGAACTGACGAATATTCCGAGATTGAACGGACCAGGCTTGAAGTTATTTTTGAAGATGAACCTCACTGCAATCGGGATGGAATAGGCAACGTAAAGCCCGGTCACAGATAGTGCGAAGACGGAATTGATAGCTTGAGCACCCGCGAGGGAGAGAAGACCAAGGAGGGCGGAAATCGCGGCGACAAACCAGACAGTATTTACAGGCGTGCCAGTGAAGCTGTTCATGCGGTATAATATGCTTGAAAACGGAAGTGCACCATCTCGTGCAAACGCAAATGATTGGCGCGACGCAGCAAGCACCTCAAATAAGGTATCAGTGTGCAGAATACATACGGAAATAGGCAAGATAGATTCACCATACTGGATCCCATCATATATCTAACCACGAGATGAGCATAAAAGAACATGGATAGGCTAAACGGGCACCCACTGCCCGAGGACAACGAATGACCATAAAACGAGAGTGCCTGTTTGTCCAAAGCTATTCAAGAAAATCTGTGCCATAGGCTGAGGGCTGCTTATAAGGCTGGTAAGATCGGTTCCCATGCAGAACGCAAGAGAGATGTTGATAGCTAAATCACGTCAGTGTTCACCGTTAAGACGCGAATAGTTGCGATCAAGGTGTGAATACGCACCCAAACCAAGTAGACCAGAGATACCAACTGCGCCGACCTACACGAATCAGCTCGAGTCACGGAAAGTGGACGGTACACTCACGATTGCCCATGGCACAGCAGTCGCTGCATTACCGGCTTCCTCACTAATGTGCACACTCGAGTCAAACGAGCCTAAACGATTCGTTTGTTACAGTTAACTCCACTTGTGGAAAGGACGAGATAGAAAACTATGAACACACCGATTGTCCAAAGAGGGGCAAGGAAGGAGAGGATAAATGCAAAACCGTTCGGCCAGCCATAAACTAAACGGCCGGAATTACATAGTGAGAAGGATCAGACAAGGAGGACAAACCGTTGGTGAAGTTCCCAAGAGCGAAGCTGGCGCTATTTATGTATTCTTTTGGGGTAGCAGCTGGAAGACCAATGATGACCGCGAAACAGAGGCTGATAACGTGGGTCAGCATTCAGGCTCTGAAGGCGCCGCACAAGCCCCGCGGAGGCGTTTGAATCAGAAGCAAGAAATGAGAAAGCATAGAGCACTAGAGTGACTACCACCCGATACTCGAACCAAGACACTCACCAGAAATTGAGGATGATGTAGAGATTTTGCAGTCTCGCAAGGATATCAGTCCCAAGGGAGCAAATGATACCATGAGAGAAGACCACTGCCACATAAATCCCGCTGCTTAATTGTCAGCAAGGTGAGAAACAGAAGAGAGACCAACACGAAGGAGTCACGAAATTAACAGGAATATAAACGTACAAAGTCTGCGCTTGTGTGGCAACAAAGTTCTGGTTGCCGATATTAATTGCTGCGGTAATCTGGACGGCGCAACCCCAGTCAATGGAGGCTGGGAGCATCAGACATGAATTAAGAGTCGTGAATTCAGTTGAAACTGACCAGAATGAGATGAATAACTCACCGACTGATGCAATGGACCCTATCGTATTCGCATCTGATAGGATGATAAACTGGCTGTAAGGGGAGTTTGCAGTTTGGACGTACAACCGACGATCCAGCAGAGAAGGTTTCGCCAGCGAGGGGATGAGAGTGAGTGAGTCCAGAAGTATAGCTATATCACATATTGCTCATTTCCTTGGTTCGGGGAATGTGCCATAGTGCGACTCACGCCACCAGATGTGGGTGCTGCGGAAGCAAGCTCTGCCATGGACATTCCGACACAAAGGATAAAAATGCTTGCGACTGCCCACTGGAGGTAACAGGGCATAGATCAGACTGACTCAAACGAGGCACGTACGGAAGGATCATACGTACACCCCATACCATTGCAGAGGGACCACCATTCGGAAGCGAATAAACGAGGACGGCGCTGCATGTTGACGTCGGTCGAGGTGAGCCATGTCGTGCGGATGACATCACTGAAAACCGAATTTAATGACAACGCAATAGATGTGGGTTATCATCCCCGAAATGACCGTCATCAAAAGGAATATGCCAATGGGTTTGATAACTCGATCGTAGGCGGTTATATCGCTATCCCCCCCTGGGAATCGCACAAATGTGCTAGCCGTTGGTGGATCTAAACCTGATTTGTAGCATATGCCCCAATCATCCTGAGATTAGATTACTTTGCGAGCCGCTCACACTTGCTTCCCTGATGGGAGATGGATATAAAATCGAGTCCTATTTTGCAAGGCACTGATCTCGTCGACGATTGTGCATTGGTACCAACTTGGTCGTGATTGCCCTATTATGCAACCCTGCAGACAGAGCCCATAGACTTGCCAGATGATAAGGCATTAACCTATTTACTGCATATGAAAGTACATTTACGAAGCTGCTATTTACTTCGGACATGTAGAATGCATTAGGTTTATGCTCAGAATTACCATCTGACAAATTATTGTGCTGTGTGCCAATCCCATGTATTCTGGCATCGCCCTTGCAGCTTCATAAAATAATAGTGTGAAGTTCGCTTTTGTTGCAGTCATACCCTCGGTGCGAAAGACTTGAAAGATTGCAGGCGATGTGTGGGCAGTGCAATAATTTTGCTGTTGTTGCGGACAGCCAATCAGTGGAACGTTTTGACCAGCAGAAAACTTCAAGTTCGCAATAGACATGACATATCGACATTCATGAGCGGTGCATTACACGGGTGTTATCTACTGGTATGATTACTATACTATAGTAGTAACTTCTTTGATATTTGGTTTCTGGTAGCATGTTGGTAGCAACACAAATACAGGATGTGTGGACATGCCAGTGGTAAGCACACAAGAGAAAGAAGATACAGCACACCTAGTGGTGTGAGCGCGTTATCACGGTGGTGGGTTGCGAGTGCATTGCGATGGCAGGGGGAAGTGTACATTGTTACATGCTGCGCCTGGAACGAACAACAGAAAAAGCCGAAATGTCCTGGGGTTCAGGAGTGAAGGCATGGCGACGACCGAATATGATCCTAAAGTTGGAAAGAAAATAAATTATCTTCACTGTCAGCGAGATGCTCAACTTACCTGTCCCACCAGCGAAGAAGTAACTCAATTTTCTGTGCCATAGCGTCTGACCCAGGGGCCTCGAACCAGTCTACAATGTTGTGGTAGAACATGTCATAGTCGAAATTATCGTCCTTGATGGTCCAAAAAGTGCTGGTAGACAAGGCAAAGCGAAGCTGAAGTTTGATCATTAAATAAATGTAGTAAAGATAACATAAACAAACAACTCACTTGGACGGCGATGTATGCGATTGCACGAGGCTCCACAGATCGCATCTTCAGAATCCCAGCAACGTCACAACGAGTATTCTGCTTCTTGTGATGTGGCACAAACAGGTCTACATCGTTCTCTACATCAATCTCCTTACGAGCAGAAGTCGGAGAGGTGAAAACACAACGGAAAGCCTAAGAAATAAAATAAGTAGTGATAATGATCTAATTGAAGTATGTAGGACATACCCTGAGAAGTAGTTCCCCTTTGAACAGGCCGGTTGATGGGTCCTCAGGATCATAATGTCCTTTCGTGTACAAAAACGCAGGCCACATGTGGGCAGTTACTGCATAGCCTGGGCGATAATCACGGATGGCGTTTCGAGTCCTGGAGGAACAGTTAGATAGAGAAATGAAAAGGAAAAAAAAAAAAAAAAGTTACGGTGCATCGAGCCAATTAAAGTCAACTGGGCACAAAAGACTACCTGTGAGGTCATGATTGAATCCACAGCCCTGCTTGTCATCAACGAGAAGAAGAGGATGGGGGGGCGGCTGCTCCTGGTTCAACCAGGTGGCGACCGAGTGCTTCAGGGTGTTTGCATCGTCTGCACGAGCCCCATCTGCACCTCTCTTTAACTGTGCCATCGTGGTATTGCCAGTGTAAGAAAGTTAACTAGATATTGTTTTAACTTACCTCGTTACAAGCAAAAGCAAGTTCCGTATGGAATGGAATGGTCTTCTTCAGCGACGGGCACCAGACCAAAAGTTTCTTGAAAGAACGGAACATAAAGTCCTCCCTATTATACGTAGAGAGTTAGAAATAATAGCCTAAGTTTATTTGACACTTACTCGGGGGTGGACCTGATAAGCTCAAGGTCCTGCCCGTCCTCCACCAGCACAAGGCGCCGATCATACTCTGCGATCAAGTCCGTCACAGTATCAGTGAGGGTTACAAGACGACGGATAGCACGCCCCTCTCATGGCCACGAGTGGATGCTGTTGGCAGTGATGATCAGATGCGCAATCAAAATGAGTCAGTGATAAACCTACAGAGTGCGAATCAATTTGTTAGTGAGCTGCACGTTCTCTTCTTCGAGTGCAGCAATGCGCCGCTTCAAAGCCCCAATGGCTTCGTGAGTCAGCGTGGGGTCTATTTGATGAATGGGAGAGGAGGATCTGTCCATCGTTCAGGAGTTGGTGCTTGTTTCAAGATCCACGATGAATATAAAATATTGTGCATCCATGATCCGCAATCTGCAGATGAGTCACCCTAGAGGTATTATGTTAGCGTGGAGGCTCGCCTATGGACCCCAATCACGGGGAAAGACAAAAAGAAGGCCAAAAAGAAACACATTACGGAGATTTACACCGGAATCAATGAGACTTGAATGGAATCTCTCGGAGGCTCAGTAAAAGGGTCAAACTAAATATGGGTGAGCACAGGGGTAGATGCCATCAGGTGGAGAGCGGCGCCTTTACCTTTCAGCTTGCTGAGTAACTACGTTCAAGTTCAGGTTTCAGGAGATTCAATTCTCTCCATTCTCCTTCTAGTGGGGAACCTTTACCGGTCCACCTATCCCTGAGGCCTGAGGGTCGAATAAAATTGGATTTGATTGGTGATGTTGACGAATGATACCTAACTGGAGGTTCCGGCATCAGAACAAATGGTTGAGAGATGTGGGTACTAGATAGAATTCTGTCGCACCAGGCTATATGATCAAGGTGATGATCAAGCAGTAGGTAGGTCTGATCATTGTGATCACTGATCAGGCTGCTGATATTAGAACTACTACTAGTAAACCTTGGATTTGTTTCCCTAAAAGTACCGGAGTGACCCTACATGCTGCATCAGCCACTTAGCCACACCGTGACACTGATGACATCAGTGTAGGGGACTCGGACTGGACCCACTCCTCTGGGAACGGCATCACGACATGATGCTGTACTTCTAGAACGAGCGGTCCTTCACCCAGACCCTCCTGCGCCCTTCCTGTGCACACCCCAATCGCGTGCCCCCCTTGCACACCGCCGAATCATTTACACCTGGTGTCTACTATTTTCCAGTGTTAGTCCGCTTTAAGTTCCAGTCAAAGCACATCAATTAAGTCAAGTTCTCGATGTCTAGTAGTACATGGTAAATGGATTACATGATCAGTTTTATAGGTAATTGCGATACCCATGACTCAGGCCTTAGGCTCCACTTGGGTTAATTGTTGCTATACAGACTCAGTCAATGTTTTTCTCTCGCAACACCTCCAATATCGCTGAGAGAACTTTGGTTTGCTCTTTCATGGCGCATTGTAACTCCCGAATTCCCTCTTCCAAGCAGTTCTCTGACTCCCTGTGGGTAGTCTGCGGTCCAAAGATGTCAAACGGGGATTGAAGTCGGCGCCGCTTCTTCGGCTGAATTGGCACAGAACATGCTCGATCAGCGGTGTTGGTCAACAACCCTCCAAAGCCACGGCGAGGTGTCTGGTCCCTCTTGATTTAAGTGTTGATGAACATATTCATATTGATACATACAAACCTCAGGTAGATTGTGTTCGCTCGTTCGCCTTCTTTTCAAGCTTGGGTGATCAGATGCGATGTCCTGAGACTGGCCCACTGGCAAAAGCGTCTTGTTCTTCGCCATTGTGTTCGAGTTGCGGGAAGAAAGTGCACTGTCAGACTAGGTTCATGAGCAATCTGGACCCGGACATTAGCAGTAATGATCAAGTACTTGGGTCTCCTCATCGACAATTTCCTGGATATTTGCCAATGGCGAGGATGGCACCACAGTGTTTCCTACCTGGCTGTACAAGTAGCGGCCATTTTCGTCATGTGGGGCACCCTGTCCGAACCCTCCCCACCTTGCTTGACCCCACTCATCATAGGATTCATTGTCAGCATAGTGCAATCCAACCGATGAAGCATCCGAGCAAGAATCCGAGCGAACGTCAGGATCCAGGGAATAGATGTGGTGTTTCTTGCGCATGTCGCAACCTGATGTGGGGAAAGGTCATGGGTACCATGACCACGTATTTCAGTAAGTTCTGGGTCAACGGTTAAGGTTCCTCGCAGAGTTCACCGCCTTCCCTGAACAATCAATTTTTCAGACTCGGATCTTTTACTAACTATAACTTACTGAAGCCGCAGCTCATGATATATTAGGGACTGAACAGGCCCTGATCTAGCAAGAGGTAGGCGATAGCATGATTGGTCCGGCCCACTATGTACGTACACACACTCCACAGTGAAGGTGACCTCATTGAAGCATCTCTCAATTACGCTCTCTAGGTACCATTTTCTGTACATTCATCTCCTCGTATCAGGCATGCCCTATTATGACAACATGCATCTTCCCTCCCTGTTCTCTCTCACAGTTCAGCCCTGCCTCATATCTCACCCTTTCCAGCTCTGCTCGGCTGTTAGTGACAGAGGTGTATTCATTGGTTACAAATACATGTATGATACTGTTCTCCAGTTGATGAGTGCCACGAGTGGGACCTCACTCATTGTTCCAGGCTTTCCTCCTGTCGCTTCCATTTTGTTGAATAAAAAGTTCATGATCGTCACCAAAATGCTTACCAGTTCTCTGCATGAATCAGCAACATCGCCAGTCCCATCAGATTTACACAGTTTCCGTTCACTTGCTCCCTATTAATCACTGGATTGGACTATACATTCTTCCAAATATCGACTGCATCACTTACATCTTCTATGGCATCCGTTGGTGATTCGGATCGCACTCGTTTGCCAGTGACACAGAGATCTTCCTCCGGATCGCTCTGTTATTATTGTGTTTAGGAGCCTGCCGAGGAAGTCGAGCTATAAACACTTGCCTCAATTCCATCATCTGAGTCGACCCAAAGATCCCGGGCCGATCTTGCTGATAACTTGCTGACCCAGGAGTTGGGGTCCCGTGCAAGCCGAAGTATGAGTGCTTCTCGCACAATGGGATCATCTTGAGTGTGGAAACTAGGGTCCATGTGTGGAATGGAATCCTCTTGAAAAAGTCCAAGAATAATCTCTGCTGCACTCGCGTTGAACGATGACGATCGTGAGCTGTGGGCAGAGGACTCGGGGCGGAAGTAATGTGGATGACTGGCTTCATGTGAGTCTTGGTTTCCTTCATTCAGTTGGTGTTGCTGAGTATCGTCTGAGGACATTGTACATGCGAGACACGGGGAAGTTATGGGGGTTTCTCTGTCAAAGTTCCTCATCATAATACTAACCTCGTACTTGTGCAGAGTGCGATCATCCAGGGTTTGTGTTACCAAACCTTCAGCGTTTCAGCCCTAACGCCACAGCCAAACCAGGGATAATGGATCCAGAGACTTGGATGCGGGGTATGGAGCCAACGATCAACAATGCTGTCCGGTGACGTAGTGGTATTTTCAGGTTTGCGCCTAGACCTTACTTACCCTTTACTTGACCCTGTAACTCAGTCTAACTGCGCATTGACAGTGAGAGCTCGAGTGATATTCACCATTGGCTGCAGTCGAACTTTGAGCCCTCCCAGTCCATCTCCCCACTTCCTAGTACCAGCGGTGGGTTATCAACGTGTATTGTGCACTTCAAGTTACTTGCAGTCATCTTCGCAGGACTCTTGACTTCGTTGATGAGTGGCCGCTTCAAGTGTGGGGCACTATCATGTGGACGAACATTTGATTCGAGTGGCGCTCTCCTCCGCCATCGCCCAAGCTGCATCCACTATAGGCAGGAATCCGTTTCCCGAGCCAATCTTCAGCGCAAACATCCTCTACTATACAATATAGCGACCATTCCAGTTTCCAAGAAGGCAAAATTGGATGAGGTAAATGTCCTCACCCTTCCTTGGTGTGTTGCGCCTCACCTCAATCGTGATTAACAGAACTCTGCCGACTACTCAGTACTAGTAGCCAAATCTACCACTGGCACTGGCCCCCAAGATGAAGTCCCAACACGATCCCCTATCCTCTCGGACCCACCTGTTGGTGACCATGCCATTTTCAATCTCAACAGCGACACTCAGGCTGTGGCCACAGAAAGCAATCTGCCAGTTTCTGGCGAGTCGGGATCAGTTACAGAGGGCAATCTGGAGGCTCCAGGAAATTTGGGTCGGCCTGAGCGATCAAGGCAATTGCCTATGCGGTTCAGGGACGTGCTCCCAGAGCCATCTCTTCCTCACTCACCTGGGGTAGATTCAAGCACCGAACTTGCTACTCCCCAATCAATCCTACCCCGTGTAATTCTCCATGTATTCGACTCTTTTCGCACACACTTCAATGCATTTCATATTGCACGTGAATACCGCCATCGTCCGTCCTATGATCCCGACTCGTTCTTAACCATTGAGCAACTCACCAATACGAACCCCAATCCTTCATCTGCCGGAGCACCACTTCCTCCAGATATTTCACCGCCTCCGCCACCACCTTGGCCATGGAAAAATATGGGTGTATGGCGATTAATGACATGGATGATGACCGGGAGTAAACAAAAATCAGAGGCCGAAGTTACTCACCTCGTACATGAGGTATTCCACTCAGAGGATTTCGACCGTAGCCACTTCATCGGATTCAATGCGCACACAGAAATGAAACATTTTGACAACAGCGAGAACATTCCCGGATCCAAATTGGATACTGTGCCGAGTCCAGTGCAAGATACCTGGGTAGAGTCAACTATCAGTATTTCTGTGCCTACGAGAGAACGATGCCCTGGCGGAAATGGACAAGAGTTTGTGATCCCAGGGCTCTTCCACCGGTCGCTAACTGCTATAATCCACATGGTCTTCGCTGAAAAGGCAGCAAAATGGTTTCATCTGACGCCTTTCAAACGTATCTGGAAATCTCCTCTATCGGGTGAGGAACAGCGCGTGTACGATGAACTATACACCTCGGACGCCTGGATTGCTGCACACGACGAGATACAGAAACAGAGACGGGATGATGGATGCAAGTTGGAGCGTGTAATCGCCGGGTTGATGCTCTGGTCCGATGCAACACACCTTGCACAGTTCGGCAGTGCTTCTGCGTGGCCCATATACCTATTCTTTGGGAATCAATCCAAGTATGTTCGAGCTCGCCCTAACTCGGGGGCATGTCACCCTGTAGCGTTCATTCCAACGGTAAGCTTTGCTGCTCGAGACAACGAGACCACTATTCTGAGTTTGTCAATTCAGTTACCAGATACTATAGTTGGATTCGTGTCTAGTATCTCAAAGAGGAAGACCTACAACGACATCCTAGCTCACTGTAAGCGAGAACTCTTTCACGCTATGTGGAAGGTACTACTCGACGATGACTTTATCGATGCGTACCGAAATGGCATTGTCATCAAATGCTATGATGGCAAGTATCGGCGAGTCTATCCCCGTATCTTTACGTACTCAGCGGACTACCCTGAGAAGTATACCTCCATCGCAACTTTGTGTGGAACGTGGAAGACTCACTAAGTAACTTTAGGGCTCTTCTTGCCACAATTCGGGACAAGGGAAACTGTCCTTGTCCACGGTGCCTTATCCCCAAGACCGAGTTTCACCGACTTGGTCTCCTGTCTGATATATCTCACAGGATTTCCAAGATACGCTCATATCTTCATGACAAGGTCACCGCCGCACGTGCCGCTATCTACAATGGTGGTGCACCAATCAAAGGTTCGGTTCCGGAGGCATATCTCAAGGAGAACTCCCTAGTTCCTACTCTTGTAAGTCAATTTGTCAATACATGTGAGGACATGTCTCACGCTGCCTAACAGAACGCATTCGCAGAAAGTCTTTCTTCACTGGGATGCAATATTTATCGCACCCTTGTTGTTGATCTCCTGCACGAATTTGAATTAGGAGTATTCAAATCTGTTTTCAAGCACCTCCTCCAACTATTATATGCAATAGACCCAAGGGTGATACCGATTCTCAATGATCGGTCAGTCTCATGTTGCCTCCACAGCATCCTGCTTATAATGTCATATGTGATCCTCTAGGTTTCGTCAAATATCCCCGTTTGGGAAGGATGCAATTCGCCGGTTTCCTTCTAACGTCACTGAGGCTTGTCAATGCGCAGCTCGGCACTTTGAAGACATCCTCCAGGTATGATACAAACCTTGGGGACTTGCAATCCAAACATTTAACAAGAATCACTAGTGTGCGGTTCCAGCTTTCGAGGGGTTGTTCCCTACAGAACATGACAATGTCATACGGGTACTCCTCTTTCGGCTCGCTCAGTGGCATGCACTCGCAAAGGCACGACTCCATACTGACGAATCCCTCAGTTTTCTTGAAGAAGTTACCCGACAACTCGGTTCGCAACTTAGGAAGTTTCAAGATTTTACATGCACCACCTTCAAAACCATGGAGTTACCCTCCGAGACAGCGGCACGCTGGCGGCGGAAAGAAGGCAAATTGAACACTTCTGACTCCCGCGGGCGCAATCCCTCCGGTGCACGTCCAAAGTTGTTTAACCTCAATACCTACAAGTTGCATGCGCTAGGAGATTACGTCCACACTATTCACATGTTCGGAACGACAGACTCATATACCACCCAAATAGTAAGTCAGTCCCAGTTGCTTTCACCCTGACGACAACGACTGCTCAATGTCCCCCCATCATCATCATCACCAGGGAGAGCTAGCACATCGACTTATCAAGAAATTTTATCAATCAACCAACAAGAAGGATCCAGCGGGGCAGCTAGCAAAGCAGGAAAGACGACATACCCGAGTTCGGCGCCAACGTGATGTTTACATAGGCTCTGACGATCAAGACAAGGGCGATACAGACATGCCTGACAATGGTTCAGCTTGGATCCCACCTCATCTCCATCATCGACTTTCGGATTCCCTATCCAACGCCTTCAACTTGGCTGAGTTCCTCCAAAGCTCTCCTGAAGACCCGGCTTTCCACGTGAGCTTTCTTATTTTCAGGTTGACGAATCAACTTAGATGGATATATTCAGGACTTCATCCCAAAGCTGAAGGACCATCTCCTGTCACGATTGCTGAATCAGGAATACGATGGCGATGAGCGGACTTTCTCCAGCGAAGAACGGAGTGCTGTTCATTTTGTCAACGGCCTCAACAAAGTCCTTCGCCCAAAGCGTTTTCAGATAAACTACACAACGTACGATATGCGTCGCGATCAGGATACGTTGCACCCAGGAACTGGCACTGCGGTCATGCTGCTTTCATGCGAGGATGGTCCAAATGCCCATCCATTTTGGTATGCAGAAGTACTCGGCGCATTTCTCATCGTTATCAATCACTCTGGAACTAAGAGGCTGATGGAGTTTCTGTGGGTTCGCTGGTTTGGTGCCATGCCTGGCTATCGCTGGGGATTCAAGAACGCTCGTCTTCCAAAAATCGGGTTTGTCCCTTCGGACACAGGTTCTGCGTTTGGTTTCATCGACCCGGCGCTCGTCCTTCGTTCCTGCCATTTGATTCCTGTATTTTCAGATGGTCGTACCGACTCACTGCTTCGCCATGGCCCATCTGTTGCAAGGCCGAAGAACATCCATGATGATTGGTCAGCATTCTATGTCAACATGTGAGTATCCCTGGATACTAATGCTCCAACACTCCTGACACTTTCACTAGCTTTGTCGATCGTGACATGTTTGCACGTTACGCGGGCATCGGTGTGGGACACCATGCCCAATATAATCTACCAATGCTAAACACTGGCCGCTCCACCATGTGGGATGAGCCATCGCTACCTGCCGATGAAGCTGATTTATACGATGGTGACAAGGACGATAGGGAAGCCAATGAGGGACGTACAGGAAAGGGGCTGATGGGCGACTTGGAAGCAGCGACCAGCGGGGACAATGACGACAACGACAACAGTGATGACAACGACGATGGCGACGATGGGGATGACAACAATGACGACAATGGGAATGACGACGATGAAAACGACGACGACGACAGTGATGATGATGACGTCTTCGAATTCTGAGGCGTCCAATAAAACCAACAGTATCTGACTCGGACGACACCGTATAATCCATCCCGGGCCAACTGATATCGAATAGAAAGGAAAGCGTCCACCATATGACTCGGAATACATCCCTCTCACTACTCAGGCTTTGGCAGCCGTGAAGTCCAAGGTTCCGGGTGCACTTCCCCCACTTTCTTTGCCCCCCACCCCCTAACTTGAAGTCTCTTCTCATCATCGCCCGTGCTCAATCACCAGGTGATCTCCGCCATCCAAGATACCAGTAGGCTGCTGGGCATGCCAAGCACAAGAACACCCCTAGGAATCAGTTCTCGCTCGTTAACGTTCAATTCCCTCCTGCTATGAAGTGGATGTACTGAATCCGACCATTCCCATCTTCGAGACCGTTCTTCTCTCCCCCTGCGATGCCTATCTCGTCCGTCTTTCCGCGAAATCGCCAAGGAGATGATCACATCCGTCACGCCCGAATCAGCAGAAATTTATTTGAACTACATCCACAACGGCCTATAGTGCCTTGGACCCAAGTACTAGTAAGTCCAACTCGATCGCTGCAGTGATGTGTCGGATACTCATTTACAACCATAGCAAGCTTAAGTAAAGCACTCGTGAGCAAGTCGAGCCCAGCTCAAATGTACTCTCTAGTATAGAACTCAAGGTGATCGTCAACGATCGCACCTCCGACACATGCCCGTGCCATGGCCTATTCTCGTCCTGTTCCAGCTGCGGTTAAATACCACGATCATCATCCTTGTAGATATTGGGCTAATTTTCCCCTCAAGTTCCTCCTTTCCGCATCCAATGTCGCTTGCCCAGATGTTGCAGGATCCGCTGTATGTCTCTTTCTGTGGTGCCTTAGTGACCACATTCCCGCGCCAGATCATAGATGTCTTCCCCCAGGTATCCACTCTCCTCTACACCAAACGCGATGACCAGCTCACTTCCCTCGTGTTGTCCCAGTACCCCACCTGATCTTGCGAGCGAGAAAGTCCTCGCGCATCTTCATCTCCAACATTATTCCGGCAAGTTCACGATGACTCACAGTGCGCAAACTCTCCTTGCATGTGTGTCCACCAATGGTTTGTCACGTAAGGCTTGCGCCCTGGGAAATCACGAAGAGAAGCTCTGGTGCATGCTCGCCATCTGGAATCGCAAGCAAATCTCAGGGGGCGTTTCTCCAGATTCCACATCGGACTCGGCATTACTAGTAGTAGTGTTTGCTTCGTCCTGACTGAACCTTCCATTATATGTCCAATGTATGATTTATGTTGTTTTCTTCTTCACTAGTTTGCCTTCAAGAGAATAGTATATACTCCAGCAGAAAAAAAGTACTCTCCGTAACGTTCTCGAGCATTTACATCCTTCAACTAGGATGATCTTTGTGTACTAGGGTCAAAACATCTGCATTACAAACCCTTGTACCAGGCTGCCATGGTTTTATTGAGTTCGCAGCTGATCCAAGTATTGAAGCGAGATGGCAGCATGACAAAATATGATAGGGAACTTGTAATGTCTTTATGATTACACAGCATCTTTAAAACAATTTCCGAAGCTCAAATCATTAGCGAACCAAATCATAACTACGGTACAATGTCTTTATGATCACACAGTATCTATAGAACAGTTTCCGAAGCTCAAATCATCAGCGAATCAAATCATAACTACGTTACAATTCACTTGAAATTTTACAGACGAAGGCTTTATGTAGCAGAATTAGCTGATCATCTTGCACACAAATACGTTCGAATCTAGCTGAATGTGATGACGAACGACCTTGGTAGTCTATTTGGCACCCAAACAAAGGCATATCATTCTATCTTGGTCTCAGTGATGGAATACTCTGGGTGACGTCGAGATACTCACGCAATTGATGGAAGCAAGCCAATTATGCTAAACGCAATCCCAAAGACCTATGGACGCCACTCAGTAGTGGTCAGTGCGGGGAATAACCTGCTCACCTCAAGTGGAGTGAAGGCCCTCTTGAATTCCTGTTTATATCCAAGCTCAGCGAGGAGCCGTTCGTCGGCTCCTGCCAGTACAATTGCCTCCTTGTTAGTCATGGTTGTGGACGGAGGATGGGAGGAGGGTGTTCGAAGTGCAATGTCCTATCGGTGAACCCTTATATACCAGCACTGGAATCACGAGAGAAGTTTCAGATTACTAGTACGATAGCACCGCACCGGTAAGTAACTTACTGACCTACTGCGGCGGCTGCGCACATGAGGTATATAGAGCAACCCTGATCGAGCCACTGATCTGCTAGGCGAACACTCTGCACAGACTCACAGAGGTCTGCACATACTAGGTACGCGACTAGCATGACCCACGAGGGAGTGCGCCATGCAAGGCTCGGGCTCGGGCTTCCCTAATAAAGTAATTCGTGCTGTAACACACTTTTTGGGATCGCGCAGAAGGCACTCAAAGTTTTGGGTCGCTTAGAGCCCACTAGCCAATGAGAGGGCTTCAAAATTATCATACATCGGCGGCAGACACTTCGTCCCCAGTGGATAGATGAAGGAAATTGCTGGATATCGATGATCAATGAAGTTGGGACAGTCACGCGACAATAGTATGCGATGGAACAACCCACATGATCATATGAGCAGGTGACAAGCCGACGATGATAGCTTCAGCGATGGTTGTCCTGGAATGAAAGATGTCGGACTACCATGTAGTAAATACATACTGCCAGTGCTTCATAAAGTCAAAGTCGAGACTTGGATTGCTTGCTGCCAGGGCGATCAAACAAACAATTTGATTAGGAACCAACGAAGTCGCTGGAAACCTGGCACAATTTTACCTACCCTACGGCTTCAGTGACAATCTACGTCGTCGGAAATTCCTGTTGGAGTGTCACTGGCAGTTGGACTGAACCGAATTGCAAACGTGTGACTGGTCATGTGATCGTGGTAAATGACGAGGAAAAAAGTGTTGACGTGTCACCAACATTTTCTGTACGTGGCATTGCGCGAGTAATATAAAGAACGGCTCTCTCTCCACAAACATCATCCTTTCTCTCCTCTTCCCATCGTCGTCCACTGCGATGACACGTCCACAGCGCCATCCATCACGCGCAAAGTCACGCCGCATGGCGTCCTCACTTTCTCTTATCCTCTTCGCATTCCTCGCAATCATTTGTCTGTGCCCCGCCGTCTTCGCGCAAGACGCTGGGAGGAAGAGCGAGTATGGAACTGTCATCGGTATTGGTGCGTACATTCACTCCGCCTAGATTGACCCCAACATGCTCACCAAACTGCGTTGGTAGATTTGGGAACCACGTATGTATTTATTTTCCCCGACCATTCCACCTGCTGACCAGTCACCCACCCCGTTCAGTTATTCATGTGTTGGGTGAGTCGGCCTGCTTGACTATGCTGCGCATCCTCGCTCATTGTTTGTTTAGTGTTCAACGAGGTGGTCGCGTGGAAATTATCGCCAACGACCAGGGTCACCGGATAACCCCTTCGTGGGTTGGCTTCACCGAGGACGAACGACTGTACGTCTCATATTTAGTCGTTTACTACTTTGGCTAACGAATTTATCTAGTGTCGGAGACTCTGCTAAGAATGCGTTCCACTCCAACCCCGAAAATACTGTTTTCGACGCTAAGCGTCTCATCGGTCGTAAGATGGATGACAACGAACTCAAGCGGGATATGAAGCACTGGCCTTTCAACGTTGTTGACAAGGCCGGGAAGCCTGCCATTCAAATCAACTACAAGAGTGAGACTCGTGAATTCGTAAGTTTATTCATGTTGTTCGGACATCCTAGGAAACTCAGCTTGCCCCGTGCAGACGCCCGAGGAGATCAGTGCCATGGTTTTGACAAAGATGAAGGAGACTGCAGAGGCATACCTTGGTGAAAAGGTCACCCATGCCGTTGTCACCGTCCCCGCCTGTGCGTGTACCTCGTGAATCATTGGATATTCAATTACTTACCGAAATTGTTAGACTTCAACGACGCTCAGCGTCAGGCAACCAAGGACGCCGGTACTATTGCCGGTCTTCAGGTCCTCCGTATTATCAATGAGCCTACCGCCGCTGCTATTGCCTACGGTCTCAACAAGAAGGATGGCGAATCTCAAATCATCGTCTATGACCTTGGTGGTGGTACCTTCGATGTCTCCCTCCTTTCTATCGACGATGGTGTCTTCGAAGTGCTTGCAACTGCCGGTGACACTCATCTTGGAGGTGAAGATTTCGACAACCGGGTCATTGACTACTTTGTCAAGGTTTACAAGAAGAAGACGGGCACCGACGTCACCAGCAACTTGCGCGCCATGGGCAAGTTGAAGCGCGAGGTTGAAAAGGCCAAGCGGACCTTGTCGAGTCAACAGTCGACTCGGATTGAAATCGAGTCCTTTGAGGATGGCAACGACTTCTCCGAAACGCTCACCAGGGCCAAGTTCGAGGAGCTCAACATGGACCTTTTCCGCAAGACCATGAAGCCCGTAGAGCAAGTTCTCAAGGATGCCAATGTCAAGAAGGAAGATGTCGATGAGGTATGTAGCTGGGTATATATAGCTTGCGCAGCGCTAACCTAAATATTATAGGTTGTCCTCGTCGGTGGTTCCACTCGTATTCCCAAGGTTCAGCAGCTCTTGAAGGAGTACTTTAATGGCAGGGAGCCTTCCAAGGGTATCAACCCCGATGAGGCAGTTGCCTATGGTGCTGCTGTTCAGGGTGGTATCCTTTCTGGCGAGCAGGGCACTGAGGATGTCGTCCTTGTTGATGTCTGCCCCCTCACCCTTGGTATCGAGACCACTGGTGGAGTCTTCACGAAGCTCATCCCCCGTAACACCGTCATTCCTACCCGCAAGTCTCAGATGTATGTCGCTTTTGAATTGTTTGACTGACTGACTGACTCTTGTGCAGCTTCTCGACGGCCGCTGATAACCAACCAACCGTTCTTATCCAAGTGTACGAGGGTGAGCGGGCGTTGACCAAGGACAACAACCTTCTCGGCAAATTTGAGCTTTCGAGTATTCCTCCTGCGCCACGTGGTGTCCCTCAAATCGAGGTTAGCTTCGAGATTGACGCCAACGGTATTATGAAAGTCGGTGCTGCCGACAAGGGAACGTAAGTGGTGTCTCCCATGCTTGGATCGCTTTACTGATTTTTGTTGCCAGTGGTAAATCCGAGTCGATCACGATCACGAACGAGAAAGGTCGTCTTTCCAAGGAAGACATTGAGCGCATGGTTCGTGAGGCTGAGGAATTCGCTTCCGAGGACGACGCGAACCGGAAGCGTATCGAATCACTCAACTCGCTGTCGTCGTTTGTCTTTGGCCTCAAGTCACAACTCGCTGACCAATCTGGGCTCGGTGGTAAACTCGAGGATGACGACAAGAAGACATTGCTTTCTGCCATCAAGGAGGTGACGGAGTGGATTGATGAGAATGGTCAGTCCGCGACCACGGACGAGCTGGAGGAGAAGTTGGCCGAGGTTCAGAGTGTGGTCAGCCCCATCACGAGCAAGCTTTATGCTTCCTCAGGGGCAGATGGAGAGGGAGATGATGACGAACCGTCGTACGACCACGATGAGCTGTGAGGGGATGTCATTGATTAACAAGAGTTGGGTTGTCATTATTCTCTTTGCTCTACGTACATTCTCGCCCTGGTGAGACCATATTCTGAAAAGATGTATCAGATAAATTAGAACACGCCTATTTGTTCGACAGCGATAGAGTTTAGAGTGGTTGATCAAGGTGGCCATATGGTATTTTCAATGGATAACCGTAGCTCTCAGCACTGCGACGATCTGTAATTCCTCAGCTCGACAAAGAAAGACTCGGAGGTCCAAATATCAACAAGAAGTTCACGTTGTGAAATGAGGTCAAGCCGTGACGTCGGCGCGGGATGTTGATCGGAGTATCGTGCCTCGATTTCGACCGACCTATCATTTGCTTCATTTTGACACTTTGTCGCTGCCATGATGCCTGACTTGTGTACCTGGTCGTTGGGCCATTTAAACCTATTGGTATACGATAGCGCACCTCAGCTCGTTCCCCCCGACTCGGCCGCGCTGAGGTGAGACCACATCCTGTTACCCGTTGATATGTCACTCGTTTGCACGATAGATCTATTCTGCTCTAGCTGTCGCAGCTCGTGATCTTTGTCAAATTCTCGTGTTTACCAAACATGCAGCAACTGATGCGTTCCAACGCGGACGACAAGGTCGCAAAGAAGCTAAAGTGGGATCATTTCGTCAAGGTGAGAGCCCTGCAACGAGTTTTGCAAGTCCCATGATCAACGTTGTCATATTTCAGGTCATGGGAGAGATGGGATTCAAGTATGATCCTAGTACCGCAGGGTCGTCTGTTCGTTTCGACCCGCCGAACCCGAGGGACAGGGTAAGTCTGACCCGAGTTGTAACTTCTCAGGCTGATCATGGAGCGTCTCGCAGTCCATCATCGTTCATAAGCGTGCGTTATTTCATCAGTTGACGTTGGTAACCATTCACAGCATACCCTGATTCGACACTATATGCCTACCACTTGAGGGTGATTGGAAGGAGGTTAAAGAGCTACAACGATTGGTCGGAAGAGGATTTATTGAGGCGAGCCAGCACCGTTTGAGCGCAATCTATACTTGGTGTGCGTTGTATCCGTCTGTTCGATAAGAGTACGGTGCGTCGATATTCACGTAGGTGAAGGCGTATTGAGGATGCCGTTAGACGGATCAGACAGCGTACGACACGTACTCAACTCGGGGCTCAGTATTAATTAATCGCTTCGATCAAGTCAGTCTTGTGAAAGCGCTCGAGAAAGCGCTGGATCGTGTTGTCCGCACGGGCGAGCAAGGAGGCGATGATATCCGTGCATCTTGCAAATCGAGTAAGAAGTGTTTGTGACCGCCGGGGTAGGTGATAGTACACTGGTACAAGTAATTTACACACAGGTGAGTAGGGACGAAAGAGAACCAAGACTGGGGGTCTAATGAACAGGCCAAGAGGAGCTCGCCAAGCAGGTATAGGAGAGATTACATAAAACACGTATGTATCATGCTGGAAAGGGACGCAGTAATGTATGATGGATGTGGTAGTTGCATGAGCGATGCGTGGGTATGATGCGAGATGGGGAAATGGAGAGGTCGTTAATTGTCGTCGTCGTCATCGTCAATGGGGTACGCTGGGAGCGGACCTCGTATGGGGAGATATCTGGCGTAGGAGGGCTGGTCTGGGTCTGGAGGGACGGCGAGGACGAGACGGAAGGCGTCCTTTCCGTTGAGGTAGAAACGATAGAGGCGTTTCTCGCGGATGAAGCCGAGGGACTCGTAGAGGGAGAGGGCGGGGATGTTGTCGAACTCGGTTTCGAGGACGACCTGGGGGGCGGGGAGTGAGCTTGTCGGACGGGGGCGGTGGGAGACGCACCTCTGTGACGCCGTTTCGTTTCATGACGTCGATGGAGCGGCGCACGAGGGTGCTGGCTAGGGTTGCGGGCAAAGGTTAGACGTGGAGGGGGAGCGGGGGGACGCGCTCACCGACGCCGCGTTTGCGCCAGCTCTTGTTGACGCTGAGCATGGCAATGTAGCCTCTGTTGGCGGCGTGCTTGTGCATGCTCTGCTTGCACACGATCACGCCTATCGGGACCGAGGATCCGGCGGGTATGGCCTGGAAGGACGGATCGGTGAGCGAGAGAGTGGGTGTGGACGGGGCACGCACGAGGAAGGCGAGCTGGGGCCTGGGGGGGGTGAGCGGGGGACCGAGGACGAGGCGGGGACGTACCATTGGTGGAGAAAGTAGCGGTAGGTGTAGATGACGTAGGGCTCGCTGAGTTCTGTCTGGACGAGGGACATGATGTGGGGCAAATCGGACTCGCCTATGTACTGTCTGTACGAAATCTCGGTCGCGGCCATCGTGAGTGAGGCAACGACAAGGGAAATGCGACGGATCACCCCACCACGTGACCAGTTCCCACCAGACGAGACGCGCGCGTTCGCCTTGTCCTCATGCAGTCCATCGCCTCCCTCAGGTCAGCCCTCGCAGCGACCCTCGCAGCACGCGGCCACCCAGAGCACGGCCTCTTCGACGACCTCGTCCGACACAGGTCCCGTCTCCGCGACCTCTTCGCCGTCGGCCCCCCCTCACACCACGAACAGCGCGAGCTCCAGTCTGGTGCGTATCCGCCCCCCACCGCGTTCGACGCTCACCCTTGTGCAGGAAAGATCACCGTAGATGGCAGGTCTCTCGCCGTCAACGCCGACTTTGCACAGCAAGTCGTCTTCCTCGCCCAGCAGCTCGCATCCTCCGAAAAGTACATCGCCGGCATTCTCCATGCCATCATGTCCGAGCACCCGAACATCAGCCCCGTGAGCTCGATCGAGGCCACCGTCGTCGAGTTCCACCAGCGACGCCGCCATCTCGTCGACTGCTTGCGCTACCTCTTCGACGCCGCAGAGCTGGCGCACCTCCCAGACGCGCCCAGGCTCCATCTCCGTCTCGAGGCCTTCGTCAGGCAGGAGCTTGTCCCCACAACAAAGTCTGCAGGCGCCGACGCCTCTCTTGCAGGCCGTATCTTCACGGAGATCGAGTCCCTCGGTACGGCCGTCGCACAGGCCCAGACAGCGAGACAACACGCCCAGAGCAACACCGTGCCTCCCTCTGGCCAATGTGCGCAGTCCCTTCCCCGACCTTGCCCTTTTACTCACGTCGTTCCAGGCTCACAACCCGCTCTGGGCTACGACATTCTAGATGCCCGCTACGACTCACTCAAGTATGAGCGACGCTATCTCTCCATGGTCTACTACCAAATCGCCCGTCTGGGGTACTTTTCCCCCAACGAGGTCCAAAAGTCGATAGATTGGCTCGCAGCCAATCCAAACGACCCCATGACATTTTACATCCTCGCTGCCACCCTCGCTGCCTTTGACCCAGCAGACCCTCTCTCCTTTTCCGGTAAAGTTCGCAAAAACCTCGCCACCGACAAGGGCACCATCACATACATGCAACGACAGCTTGCTCCCGCCGCAAACTGGAAAGAACCGGGCTTAAAGGCCACCGTCCTCCTCAAGTGGACGCTCTTCATGACAGAGACCAGACATCGTGACCCTGCCTTGGAGAACCAACAAGGTTTCAAAACGGAAGAGCTCGAGTCTCAGATATGGAATGCCGTCCAGGGCGGCGCCTTTACATACATCGCTGCCGCCCTCATTCAGTTCCGCAAACGCACGCACATCTCGCCTATAAGCTCATTCGCTCAGTTTGTCCAACTCGTCCCTGAGGAGCAACAGCAAAAGGAGCCCCTTGCCGACGAATTCAAGCTTTCCGTACTCAACACGTGCGATGTGCTCATCAGGTCTCTCCTCACGTATGCCAGCTCCGAGCTGCGCAAGATCAAGCAGAGGCAAGAAGATGTCATTGCAAGCGTTCGCACGGATCGCTCTAGGATGTTTAGGTCTGCTGCCCCTGTCAGCGCTGAAAACGAAGGTCAACCCGCCCCACGGAACGACATCGCTATGCTGTATTCCCTCATCGGCATCCTCTACACGTCCCTCCCGTCTGAACGTGCGCTACAGTTCTGGGGTGCAACACCACTTGGCGAGCCACACGGTCTGTCCTACTTGGAAATCACGGAAATGTCCGCCGGCAAACTGCCATCGTTCTTGCAATGGGCCGTGTGGTCTACCCAAGTCCGTGATGTGAACATGACCATGGCCTTGTACGACATGCTTTCAGGTCTTGCAAAGGGTCAGCAATGTAGCGAGCTCGCATACAACTTTCTCGCTCGAGGTGGCGGCGAAGTGGTACCGGGCAGCAGTCTACCGAGTTCCGGCTCGTACAACGCTGGCCCCTCGATATCATGGTCCACGATTTTTGCCCTTCTCGAGTCCTGGGCTTCGCCCGCTCCGAGTCCCCGCTCGAACCAGCCTCCTCAGCAATCCCTCGCCGCGTCGTTTGGTGGATTCGGTTCTCTTGCCTCACAATCTCCCCACCCACCCACTCAACAACCCCCCCAACATATTCCCATTGGACCAAAGGACGTGCTTCTCGCGCAATCATTCCTCCGCCTTCTCTCCACCGTGGCCACGAGCTCTGTCGCTGTGCGCCTTGCCATCTCCTCCAACACCCAATTTCGCGCTATCCCAACTCTTGTGTCCCTTATCCCCCTGGGCATACCTCTCGAACTGAAGGGGGCTATATTCGATGCCCTCGCTGCGTTTTGCGAACCTGGTGCGGGCGTCGCCGGCGTGGATATTTGCAAGAGTGTATGGACGCTGATGGAGAGAGTCGAGGTGATCAACGTGCGTGCATCCGTATCCGGGCGATCGATCGGCGCAGGTGCCGTCTTACCGCCTGTAAAGGGGGTGGAAGTAGAGTTGGACGAAGTGGAGGCAGTATACAAGTTGTATCCCGCCACCATCCCGTTCCTGAACCTGCTGGCTACGTTGTTGCATACCCCCAAAAGGCTTTCCCCACGGAGTCTGTTGGCGGATGCGGAGCCGCTCAACACGATTCCCGATTCCCTGGGTCAGCCCTACCGCCTACCTGGCATCGGTCCCTACGTCAGCTTTGTGGTGGATAACGTGTTCGCGGGATTACCTCGCCGGGAATATGCACGACACTCGGAGAGGTGGAGGATGAATGATCTGTGCCTCAAGTTCGTCGAACGTGCCCTGGCAGGTTGGGAGATAGAGAACCTTGTCAGGGGAAGCGAAGATGGGACGCTAAAACGAGAGACCGTCATCCCGTTGCTCATCCATCCTGGTTTCGATGTACTCACTCGCCTGCTCACGAATTCTACCCTCCAGTCCACCATCCTTTCCTACATCGTCGACGGCATCGAAGGCTTCGAGCGCGAGCTCCCTTCTGAAGAGCCTTACTTTTTACTGACAATCATCCGCGTCCTCCGCATCATTCACCGAGTACTCGAGATTCAGGACGTCTTTCTCGACGTACTAGTTCCCATCCTTTCCGAGTTTGACAGCGCGCCTTTCGTGGGGAGCGTCCATTCGAGGTCATTTTACACGCGGTTTGACCAAGCGCTGACGTACGGGACCAAGTATATCCCCGCAATCGTGGCGTATGTCGTGTATCCAGCATACCCGGAGCTTGTTCTCCTCGCTGTCAAGATCGTCTCTCAGCTCTCTTCTTCGACGTCCGTCACGAGTCTGCTTACACTCATCGAACGCAGCTCCGATTCCGAGCGCATTCTCAGTGGGTTCAGGCAGCTGCTCGACGTCGAGTCCCTGGATGACGTCGATGCGGCTGAAACCACCGCGGAGCAAAGTACAGGTGCCGGTGCTGCAGACAGAGAAAACCAAGAACCGCTTGATCAAGCCATCAGGATTGCGATCCTCGACCTCCTCATCCGGAATACGGAATGCGGCACGGCGTACCCCAACATTGGTCATTTCCTATTGTTCGGCGATGCAGAGAGCGAGCATCAGATTCAAGACCCGCATGCGATCGGCGCACGCCGGACGTGTGCGCATGTCATACTGGATCTCGTCAATGTGGGCGTGCCGCGGATTAGAGAACGACAGCGCAAGGCGGCGATGCATGCAGAGCCGCTGTTCAACGTCCTCCCGGCGCTGAGCGAGCGGTGTTACCGTATCATTCACCAGCTCTGCGTGCACCCTCGTACGTCGGACGCGACAATGCGGTATCTGCACACGAGGGAAGACTTTTTTGCGCGCCATCTCGCGGTGATCCCGTCAAAAGTTCCAGAGGTGTCCCAGGAGCCGTTCATCGAGGTCATGTATCACGACGGATCGCGTGTGCTGACGAGCGTGGCGACGCTCCGCGCGTTCATAGACTTACGCTCTCGGATATTGGATCTCGCGGCGCTAGATCTACACGTCATGACGAACAAGGGACACCACAAGGGCGTGCTAGAGATCTTGCAGATTTTATTCGGGACAGACAACGCGCAGGACTTGGGCGAGTTTGACTTGGAGGACGAGATAGGGATGCAGTTGCAGCCGTTTAGGGAGATGGGGCAGTCTCATTTGCGCGTCATCGAGTTTGTCGAGTCGTTGGGTTTCGACTGGTCGGACTCGCTCACCACCACTCCTGTCGACCTGGAGTATCTGGGATCACTCAATCTGCAGGCGTGTGCGCGTGTGGACGCGACCGGATGCGAGGTGGTCGATCAGTCGGCGCTGTTGTCGCTCCTCACGTCCACCTGCCGGACGCTGCATTCCCAAGGTCGTATCACGACGACTGCCCAAGCGGAGAAACTCAACGCGGAAACAGCGTACATCTTGGAGAGTTGTGCGATCGAGAATCACAGAAGGGAAGTTTCGTACGCGGTCGCCACTGGCTACGAGGCATGGCGTCGACTGCTCGACATGACGCTCACAAAATGTTTCCATCGCCTTCCGCACGATCGACGTGAAAACATGCTCTTTGACGTTCTTCACGTTCTCCCCAGGATCGTGCGCTCCGATGTCCAAGAAGGGACGGCGGTGTTGCTCTCCGAAGCCATCCTGTCTACCATCACGAAGCTACGCGAGGACAGACGTCATCAGATCATGCTTCAGTCCGCCGGAGGTGATATCGAGGCGGGCGCGTTGCCGACGGAGCGGCTCTATGCGCTCGTTCGGAGCGTGCTCGAGTGTATTCTGGACAACAACCGCTCGGAACTGGTGCGCGGGAACCTGTACGCGTGCTTGGTCAACTATTTGCACCTCGTCTCTGCCGATGACGGACGTCACGACGTGGAAGCGGTCGTGGACACCTTTGGGAAGCGGTCGATGGCGCTCTCGGTGTCTGCGCTCAGTTCGCGGGACGATCTGTCCCTCGTGGAGAGTCAAGGCGGATCCGCGCGATCGACGCCGACGCCGGGCGGCCGTCCTAGCCAGCGTACGTCTGCGCTGGAAGCTGGGACGCTCTCTGTGATGAAGAACGTGATGGAACGCTTGGTCGGCACGATTTCGCGCGACGCGATCGACGGGACGGAGGTGTGGAAGACGGTCGCGTTCATGCTCCTCGATTCGCTCGTACACCTGTGTCGGGCGGACAAGTCGCGCACGTTGTTGTCGTCCTTGGTGAGGTACGGCGTGCTGTCCAACTTTGTGAGGGGGTTGAAGGAGGCGGAGATGCATTTGCAATATGTGCTGAAGCCTGATCCCGGTATGTTTTTTTTCTGTCGGTGCTTTTCCATTGTTGAGATTGTTGGCAGACGACTTGAATCCGCTGTACGTGTACGAATCCAAGATGTCGCTGTTTACTCGGATGGTGCAGACGAGACCGGGTGCAGAACGGCTGCTCGAGGCGCAGATTCTGCCCATCTTGTCTCAGTGCGAGTATTTGGATACGAGGCCCGAGGAAGATCTGTCGTTTATGGGTACGTGTCGGTGTTGCCGCCCTGATGTGCGCTGACGGCTTGTAGACCAAGATTCGTTTTTGCCGTCGGCGATCCAGCGGTACCACCAGCTGTTCATGCCAGCGTTGCAGCTCGTCGTCGCCATGCTCGCTTCGCTGGGCACGAAGCACACGACGGCGAACAATCAGGTGTGTGACTCGTGTGCGATGCGTCGTGTATGCTCACGCTTCACCAGGCCCTCGAGTTTTTGTCGAGTCACAGAGACACGATCGTGATCATGCTCAAAAACGACAGTGAAGAGGTGGTGCTATCGTACATTGAAGAGATCCACCTGCTCGTGTCGCTCAGCGGCAGTCTCCTTCCTCTTGTTCCTAAATCGGAGCTGGCAAGTCCCATTTATTTATTTCAAGACGAAAACTGACGCTCGTTCCAGTTGACGATGAACACTGGTTTTGGTGGCGTGCACGGTGCCATTTTGGGACTCGCTGCGCGGTGTCTGGGCAACGGTCGATGGAGCCAGTCTGTGCGGCCGCAGACGGACAGCGAGATCGCGCTCGCGAGCGTGTTTGCGCCAGGACACCAATCGGAAACCAAGTTTGATGTGCAAGTTCGGCGACAGGAGCTCTTGCTTCGCAAAGCGGTCATCGAGTATCTCGGCACTGCGAGCGACTTTACGGAGCCCGAGATCATGCTGGTTCTCTCGCCCGTGTTGTCGGTCCCTCGGCACGACGAGCGGCCGCCTCGTGTGATTGGTGCGTTTTGGTCTGGGGAGCACTGGGGATCGTTGACGATGCGTTTATTAGCTACGATTCCGACGGTCGGAGACGCGATCGAGGCGCTGAATAGCCTTTGCGACGATCTCGCTGGGACGCTAAAGCAGATTGCGGACGTGTCTGCGGAGCTGTCGTCGCGGGATCACATTCGCGTGGACAACATTCAAGAGGTGGGTCGATGGCGCTCTGCGACGCACGCGTTCTGAATTGTGCAGGTCGTCCGCATGTCGGACCCGGCGTTTTTGCAGGACCTCGATATCGCACAAAAGCGGTCATTGATCCATCAGGCGTATCAACGACTCAAAGCAGAATTTCAAGACGAAGTTCAGACGGTGCTCGGTATGTTTGGGGTTTTTCGTCGTCGTTTTTTTTTTCTGACGTGGCGTCAAGGTACGACGGAGATGTTGTTATTGTTGCTGTGGCGGCATCTGGCGCGGTATGCCGACGCGGATCCGTCGCGTTCGGCTGTACCGCCGCCTGCCAACTTGCGGACGTCGATGCGGTTGTTGCCTGCGGTGGATGCGACGACGTTCAAGGACGACGTGGGTAAGCGGCTGGTGGGTGCGTTGACGCGGATATCGAGTCTTGATCTCGTGAGTGTTGTTTTTTTGGTGACAGTTGCGGTATCTCACGGATGGACAGAACGCTGAGACGATCGGACGGGATTGGCAGTCGTACCAGGGGTACATCGAGGTCATGTCCCGGCGGCTGAGGGATACGGTCGGGTTGCACGACCTGTTGGAGTAGGTTTGTAAAAGATTGCTTCCAATGCATACGTAGATTGTCTTTTCGTTGGGGGGATTAAGATTGCAAACAAGAGAAATAAGTGGTAACAACAAGCATCCGAGTGAGTACTATATGGAGGCGTAGAGATCAAAAGGGGAGAAGGTTGCCTGCGCCGCGGAGGGCGATTTGTCCGCCGAAACGGAGCGTCTGTGTACCTCCGGGAAAGTATGCGAGTACGTAGGCTACCAGAGCGACGACCTGGGCCTGGTGATCAGCGTACGGACGGGGAACCGGGCGAGCGACCGAACCTGGACGATGCCTGCCAACAGCGAGCCTAGCTGCGAATGTGCCTGGGAAACGGGTCATCAAGTGTGTCGGCGGAGGGGGTGACGATGCTCACCCCGAGGGCAAAGTAGAGGGTGAGACCCAAGCTGGAAAAGTAGACGGCGGAAAAGGGCAGTCGTTCTTTGGACACCAAGTGTTTGATGTGATTTATGGGCCCCATGAGCACCGAGAAGCTGCGGTTTGGACGTGGTCAGTGGGCGCGGGCGAGGGGTGTGGGAGGACTTGCCCGACCATGACGAGAAGACTTCCCATGCTGGGGATGGGGTGAGATGGGGGAACAAGGGGGACGGGCCGGACGAACCTGAATGCGAGGGCAAACTTGGCGGGACGTATTGGGAGCCACGGGAGGCCGAGGAATGCAAAGAAGAAGCAGACGCAGGCGCCGACGAGGCATGCGCCGAAGCCGAGGAGGCGCTCCCAGCGGGAGAGGGCGAGGTAGGCGTCGTCGTCGGTGGAGCGCTCGCTGGAGCGGAGGGGGACGTAGTCGCCTGCGACGGCGTTGTAGAAGCGGGCGAACGGGTTGGCTTGGGGCTGGGCTGGCTGCGAGTCGTCGGTCACGCCGCGGGCCCAGCGGAACTGGGAGAGGTTGTTGCGAAAGGATTGTTCAGCCATGGTTGTCCGGGAATGACAGGCCTGACTGCGGGTAAACAAGCGTAACCCTTGCCAATGGACCGTCTCCGAGCCTGGTTCGCTGCGCACGGCGGATCGTTCCATCCTTCAGTGGTGCTCGCGTCTCAAGGCATCGCCCGTTTTCCAGCGTGTCGACTGCCTTTTGACGTGTATTGACAGCGCCGTTTGGCATATCCGTGCTCGCTCCTCCGCTCGACGACGACACCACCATCGTCACCTGTCCGTTTTCTCTCATCATCACCAAACACACTGCGTCCCAAGCCCTCAAATCCCTTCTTGGCCCCGACGTGCACCCCGTGCTCGACACCTGGTCCGCACGCCAGCTCATCTGCTCCTACCTGGCTTTCCACCACCTGTGTAACAACGTGGTGTTGCGCCATGTTCCGTACATCCAATCTCTTCCCTCTGCCGCGACCCTCTTGACCCCGCTCCATTTCACGACCACCGAGCGCGAGATCCTCCGCGGCACGAATCTCTACGGTGCGACGCTGGATCGCGAACGCGATTGGCGCGCGGAATGGGCACAGTGTCGGTCCCTCGTGCACGGCGTCAACCCCGCATGGGCCGATGCGTTCACCTGGTGCGTCCACCCTCTATCGACGCGATCCCTTGTTCATGCATGTGATCAGGGACGTGTACATGACCGCCTCGACCCATCTCTCGTCCCGTGCGTTCCCGTCCTCCATTCTCTCCCCCGACCCGTCGCTCGTATCCACGCCGTCGACCTATCCCGTGCTCATCCCCGGCGTCGATCTGTTGAATCACAAGCGTGGGCAACCCGTCTCTTGGATCGTTTCCTGTCAGGACCCCGCTCAAGATACGAACACAGTCTCCATCGTCGCCCATCCAACGTCCTGCGCCGATCGGCCCGATGCATCGCTGATCCAAGTGTTCAACAATTACGGACCCAAACCCAACGACGAGCTCATCATTGGCTATGGTTTTTCCCTTCCAGATAACCCAGACGACACGATCACCCTTTTGATCGGTGGTTCAGCGACGTCGCAAAAATGGGTCGTCGGCCGACACGCGCAACACGTCGACGGTCTTTGGTCCGACATTCGACGCCTGATCGCGAACGGGGAAAGCGACTATGAAGACGATCTCCAAACGGCAGCCGTGTTGTCGGACATGGTTCAGGCGAAATTGGACGGCATCAAGACCGTGGCGGTCGTGCGACAGAGCGACGCGATTCGACCGGCAGTCGGGGTCATGTTGGAGCACTATATCGAGGGTAGGCATCCTGGCCTCTTGTCGGTTATATATCTTATGTCCTGTGTCCAGGGCAAAGAGATATCCTAGAGTCGATCTTGGAATTCTTGGAGGAGAAACGACAGGCGGCGATCGAAAATGCCAGGGAACAAGGCATTGATCTTGTATTTAGTGAAGATGATGATTAACTGTTCCCCGAAATAACATGCCTTCTCGACTATGCGTAGTCCCGCGCATCTTGGCAGAGTTTGGCCTGGGCCAATGCAAGTCTTTCGCCGCAAGGTCATGGAAACTCGTGGCAATGTAAGCATGTCGTTGATTAATCGATTGCCCAGTCCAAAGATTGGTTGTTTGAAGCTGTTGCCCGTCCCCTTCCACGACCACATTGAAGTGGTACGGTTCGTTAGCTGCCGTTCCGTCCGAGTGCGGATTCTATGTCTCAGTCCAGCAGAAACGGAAGCTTATATTACAGTGACGTCGGGGATTTCATAGCCACAAAATCTTTCTTCGGCCCATTGAGCAAATGGCAGATCTTGGCAGAAAAAAAAATCTCCCTGATGAACGAGTTCCACCTCTTGACAAAAAGTGCATCGGAATATCAGCACAGACTTGACAAGTATCCGTATCTCCATCACTGACATGCATGTGGTACATACTAAAGGCTATACCCAGTGTGCATCACTCGAAATGTCTCGGATCTTGTTGCTTCTTCACGTGTCTCAGTGGCCCACCAAAAAACATTGTTGCCAGAGATACAGATAGTATACAGCCGTGAGCCAGACGTGATTTCGTGTCTAAGAGATGCTATACTATTATACAGTACTAGGTATTGCTATGATGCACAGGAAAAATCTCATAATGCAGACCACCCAGGTGTCGTCATTGGTGTCCAAAAAATAAAAATGTAGCAAACGCTAGTATGAATTATGGTATTTTTCCTGTGCGATACGAACCTGAGGGAGCCTACCTTGTATAAGGAACAAAAGATTGTACACGACCTGGACATTGTTTGAAATGTCCCATCAATGTTGTTTTCCTCGTAAACGTCCTCGTGCACGTCGGGCAGGCCCACTTTACGGGGAAGTGTTTCTCCTTTACGTGTCTTTCGAGGCTCGACTTCATCATGGGCCAGCTCGCTGAACATTCGTGCCAGAGACACGAATACGCCTGTGAGTCGGATGTGTTCCTGTGTCTATGTTGTAGATGGGCACTGAAATCCTTGCATTTCACTGCATCGTTGCAGACTATCGTGTTCTCTATCCATTGGCAGACGACTTCCATCTCGTCCCTAAGAAACCCGTTGAGCGCGATCATATCCTTTGAAGTATGTAAAGACTGGGGACTCCGCGAAAGAAATATGTAGTAACACACCCACGGTGACCAATCTTGATTGTATCCATTCGGGTTATCAGCGGCCAACGCTGCCGAAACATTCTTATCTCGGATGCCTGGAAAAGGATACTGAAGTAAACGCGCTTCGTAAAGTCTACCCCGGACAAGTGGGGCCACCTCGCAAGCGGTAGCGACTTCCTCTCTCTTGGTGCGACATGTCCTCTGGTGCTCAAGCAGAGATTTATTGCGAGAAAAACTTGGCCCACAGCTCGGGAAGAATCCTTTTTCCTGCGTACGGTCGGTAAGAATTTGACGTGCAGGACCCTCAAGTGCATGCGGCACTTACAGTGTGGACCGAGGGGGGTATGGGAGTTCCCGCAAATATTTCCCCTTCATAAACTGACGGGTGGTGGAGAGCAGGTGGTTGCCGAAAATGCAGCATGTCATCAAAAATCGCTTGGTCTAAGCGAGAAAATGAAGGGCGAAAAAATCCCGTGTTGGTCTGGTTCAAAGTTGTAGATGGATGGGGATGCCGATCTGCAGACCAAATCGGCTCAGGCCTGTATATTCCAGACAAGCCCAGGCCACTTCCGTGAGGTGTCCATGAAGTACGAGCGATACCTAGCACTAGGAAGTCAGAGCCTGAGAAGGGGAAAGAAGACGCCACAACTCACCAGGGGTTATTTGAAACCGATCTGTTAGCCAATTAAGCGTAGAGTCGCTAGGCCATGTGCTGGAACAGGAACCCTCGTAAATTCTAGGTTTCGATGAAAACTCCCATCCAGGACTCACTAGGGATATTCGAGAATAGCCTCATCGGCAGAAGGGTGACTGTTTGAAATATACTGCTTGTCGAAGAGATTCGACATTGTTAAGGGGTTTTTCCGTGAGTGGATTGCGTGTAGGCCACATCAAGACATATTACCTTTTATCCATGAGCCCCCTTCCAAGAACCTTCGCTGGGACATGGCTGCCCAACCGATAAAGCCGCCCCGCCAATTAGAATACTGATACTCTGGGAGACGTCCTGCCAACAAAGATCCGTGAGCCAATCCGGGAATGCTGGAAACATTCCTACGATCTGTACTGTCGATCCAGGAACGCTGGCAACGAGTCTCAGATCTCTCCACCATTCAGCGGAATACAAGGAAGACCGCAGGGGTGTCATCGACAGAATGACAGCTCAGCGCCCAGCGCTCAGCCACCACTGTATCGCTCAGGTAGCCGGAATGAATTTCACCGCTAAGCCTTGTTAAACCTCTGGGGCGGACCACCC
>JBBPQL010000278.1:0-34430 GCA_038092515.1 Boletus subparvulus | reverse complement strand
AAGAACAAGATAGAGAGATAGAGAGATAGGCTGTAAGGCCCATCTTATATAGTATCTAGTACTGTTTGTACATATTGATACTGAACTCTAATATCATAACTGTATAGTATGATAAGAGATAAGAGAGAAATCAGCTATTGGCTGATAAGGGTATGATGTCATGATAAGAGATAAGAATGACATCATGAGTCTAGACCAAAAGATAAGAGATAGCTTATCTTGATATGATGAGTAATATGAGTAGCGTAAAGATAAGGTGATAGACTGCTCTAGAATCTGGTATCAGAATAAGAATATCTAAATAAGAAATACTAGGATTCTCAACAGGAACTTCCTCTGGTATTCACCGAGTTCCTCTAAGGTACGCATGGGTTTAGCCTTAAACTCCTGCACAAGATACTGAATGTCAGCTCAGCAATAGCAGTTAGCTCCTTCACAGCCGGGATATAACTTCTTTACGGCGTCTACAAAGTTACTCCAGTCCACTGGGACTGCAGTCACTTTGGGGAGTAGCTCCCAACCTTCTGCTTCTTCAAGGTCAGCATACCGAATGGCAGCACATATCTTCTCAGCTTTGGAAATACCGGCCGCTGTTCCGATGATATTGATATCTTCAAGGAAGCGGGGTAAGAGGGCTGGGGTCTTTCCATTGAACTTTGGGGTGTTCTGGGTACCACGGAGGGGCATCTGTGGGAGTGGGTTAGCCATTATTCGGGCTGGCACTGCTGGCGGCTGCTGGTTAGGGGGACATGAGAATGGAGAGGCAGTAAATGGTGGTGAAACGGGAGACAGTCCAGAGCTGGGGGTAGCAACCGGCGGTGCTGGGACTTGTGTCGGGAAATGGTCTTGCAAGTGTGGTGTAGGCTGGAGCATGGAGATGGAGTGATCTAGGAGGAAGGAAAGCAACAGGGGGGTCAATTCAGAAGATAAGGAGGAGGATGATGTTGATGATGGAGGGCTTGGAGTTAGAGGTGAGAGTGGTGAAGAAAATTGGGAAGTGGGATTTGATGCCCTGTTCCATTGTCGTGGGGTAGAATGGGTATATGCTCTGGGTATGAAGTCGCTAAGGTTCGCTTCGTCAGGTAAGATTTCCTGATCTAGGTTAGAACCGGGAGTCTGGATCGTTGACAGCTCCTCAAACTCTGGGGTCTGTGTGTTAGCTAATTCAGGGGCAAGAGAACAGGACCATCGGGCACTGAGCCAATTGGAGTGGCCTAGGCTGAAGGGTCATGTTTACAGTCCGGTGAGGAACTAAGTTCCAACTCTGGCACCTCAGGGAGGTCAGAACAGTTATGATGAGCATTACAAGGGGAGACTGGTTGGAGTAGAAGCGAATCTTCTCCATCAATTTGCAAACTCTGGAATTGCTGAAGATGATTTTCTAGTTCTTGGCATCAGGTCATCGGCTGTAGACTTCTCCTGGAACCCTTGGATGAATTCCTCGTGGTGGGCTCCAGTTGAAATGATGTAAAGTTGGCTGGATGGAACTAGGAGTGGAAACCCACTAGTCCTGGGCCAACGAAGTGGTGGGGGATGAGTGTGTTCACCCCAAAAGGGACTCTGGACACAAGGAGAGTGAAATGGAGAAGTCAAGGGCCAGGCCCAATAAGAACAGCTGAGAGGCCAATGCAAGACTGGTTGGTGACCAAGTCAGATAGCCAGGAGGACTGGATGAGGGTGCTGAATGCAGAAAAAGTGTTAAGGGGCGGGCGTCAAGTCAGTGTCAGTGAGTGGTGCAGTGAACGGTGATGGTGATTTGACTGTGGTTTGAGTGGTTTGTGAATCCAATCAAAAGTATTTTCTAACTACTGAGTACAGCACTTTATAGTCCGGGAATTCCCGGGACTGTTGGATGCTAAGCAAAGTAATGTAAACTAAAGAGGATATATCAAATATGAAACACTTCAAGTATTTGTGCCAAATGAGTCACCAGTAAGTCCAATAAGACCGACCAGTGCTTGGTGGAAGGAAAAGGAGAGATGGTGAAGTCCGCTGTACAGTCTAATAAATACTGCTATATTGGAAAGGAATAAAGCATAGGAGAGAGGAAGGTGAATGTTTAAACAGGAAGAGTAATTACCGGTTGCAACCAGTATAGTCCAAATAAGCCGGTGTAGTCTGGTATCAGTAGTATATGATAGGAAGCTCGGAATAGGGAAGGGCATGATGAGAATGGCTCAGAAATAGGAGTCTGGATACCAACTTAGAGACATACCGATCTCTACAATGGGTTGGCACAGTATAGCCATGGGTCCCCAGATCACATACCATACCCATACTCTCCATACCCATTACTCACAACACTGTGGGTTTATGCACCTGTACCCATGCTCTACCCTATCTGGATTACACCCATGCAGCACTGGCCCACGTTGCACAACAATGAATAGTCCTCATTTCAGCTCAATCAATGAATATGGCACATTGGTTCCTAGTGCTTTCTGTTCTGCGTGCATGACCACTGAAACTCACATACCTAGAGGCAAGAGTCATATTTGTCATACCCCATGTCTTCTGGGTCATTGCTGAGAAAATCCCACACTGTGTTATCACTTGTCCCAAAGGAAAAGAAGAAAAACATTCTACATACATCAGTAATTTACTCATGGCTTTATCTGGCCTTATCTGCACTTTTTCTGCACTTTGTCACACTGAGGCGCAAGGTTGCGCAAGTGGTTCAAGGCCACTCATTTTCTTGGATCCGACTTGCACATCACTTGTATTGCACTTTTTGCACTTGTGATCAAGCATCTCAATGGGAATTTTTTGAAAAAGTGGCACAAACCTTTGCACTTTTCATACTTAGGATGAGACATCTCAAGGGGGAAAAGTAGAAAAAGTGGCACAGAATGTGCCATATTGTCCACTAGAAAAAGAGAATAGGTACAAAAAGGGGTAATTAAATGGTCAAAAATTGGCAAAAGTGGAAAAAGGGGGATACGAACGAGCTCTCAGCTAATTGGCATGGAGAGTGATTAGAATCAGGCTATGAGCAGTCATGGCTCAGACTTGCTCATCTGTATGAACAACCAGACGAGATCTGGAGACATGTCAGTTAGTTCTTGTAGTATAGACCAACTTGAAGCAAAAAAAATACCAAAGTAAAGCACATGGATTGACAGTGTCAGCATCAGAGGGGCTAGAATTAGTAGGGCCACAGTCACCGAGCAATGCATATGCAGAGGTAATGATGTCAGCAGTATTTTCAGGACCCTTCTTTGTGACTGAGATGGCATATGATTGCATTTCATTGCCCTAGTTACCCACAGAGAACATGGATATACCTTTGCTCATGTTTCCAGTTGCCTTGTTGAGCTTCTTTGGCAGTGTGATCTTTCCCTTCTTTTCTGCCATTTCATTCACAGCATTCCGCATGTCAATGGTGCCATCACAAACAAGGGTGAACACACACTTGAGCTTTAATAACAATACAGTTAGTACAGTAAATCAAGCAGTGCAAGAAGATTTTACCACAGCAGCTGCAAGGGCAACAACACACTCCAAACCATAGTCTTTTTGCAGCTTTGCCGTTTCTAAGGACTGGACATTGATGGCACTGGTTGTTTTGCTCAAATAGGCAGTTGCAATGAGTTTCAGGATGAAGTCTGAATGAAAGTTGTGAGCAGGATCCAGTTTGTCACAATCTTCATGTGTGAATGGGAAATAGGGGGGCGAAATCAAATCTCCGGCAAGTTCTCAGACTGTTGCATTGGGGTCTGAGTCTGAGTCCAAGTCTGAGTCCATTGACTTTGCATTAACCATGATGACTCCCCAGAAGAAATGAATGGCCATAACAAGGGCAGTAGATCCAAATCCACTGTGCCACTCAAGCAGGCACTGCCATGCCTATCCATATTTCAGTGAAGGAAAATGAGAGGATGATAAAAAGGAATGAGGATGATGATATACAACACCAAATACTGCACCATGAACCATTACCTGATACTGAACATCTGGGTAGACAACAGTAAATATTTCCTGGAGCACTGTCGCCGGGTCTTGTCGGGAATTGACCAAATGTTTGGTTGTCCCCCTGCCCAAAGAATGGCAGTGTCCATGAATGCATTTGTCCATTTGTGATCTGCAGGAATAGAAAGATCACTGTTTTTGTACTCGCTGTGAGACTTGGACTCGGAGCCCACAGTCTGAGTCTTCTTGCTTTCCATGGCATCCACCGAATCCATAGTGGTGCCCATTTCAACCTGAGCCTCTGAGTCTTCGCCCACCTCTCTCTTGACCTTCTTGGCTACTGGCTGAGCATCTTCTGTGGCTGTGATGCTGACCGACGTCTGGTGTGATGTAGACTGAGTAAGAATGCACAGAGACATAAGGAAAAGTGAACAGGACTCACTGACATTGTGGTTTGTGTCTCGTGTATCAGATCAGTATCAACTTGCATACTATCCCTTTCAACTGTTTCGTCGCCTTCGGGCTCACTGTCCAGAGCAATCTCCTCCATCTTTCTCTTGCTGGCCAAGGGAACATGAGGTGAATACCACAGCAGAATTTGACTACTCTCAAACTCAACACTACTGTCATGGTCGCAAGTGGAGGGAACATGATTTGGAGCCTGAGACTGAGGATACCAGGGCGGAATTTGACTAGATTCCATGATCTCAACATCACTATCAGGACTGGAATGAACAACCTAGGACAGTTAGTTTGGTGAGTATTTATAATCTTGTATCAAGGATGCAAATACACACCAGCACGATACTATTATCATTCAACTTTTCCTCTTTGTTCTTAAAAGGCGATATCTCTTGCTCCAAGTCAGAATTGAGGTCAAAGCCACCAAACCTAGTTGTGATGCCGGTATCCGTCCCAGAACATCGAGTAGTGGGGGTAGGGGTCAGAGCATTCACTTTCATAGCCTGGCTAGTAGATGGAGCACCAGACACAGATGGATTTGGGGAACCCTTTGGATATGTTTTCTCATTGATGATTGCAGCCCAACCTTTGACAGTACCAGAAAGGGACTTTCCAGGCCTACCAGATTCATAGTCAGCAACCAACAGGTTGACAAACGACAGCATGGACTCGGTGAGAAGTAACATGGTGGACGTGACAGCATGTGAGTACCTACTTTAGATATTGTGACACATGGTTTTGTGCCTTGCTGTGCAATGGTTTGGTTGCATCACCGTTGGTGCTGTTGGTGATCACCTTGCTGGCTTCAGTGATCATCGCCTTGAGTGATACCTTTGGTGCCTTCTTTGGTTTTGCACTTGTGGCTGCCCCCTGCACAAAGTTAGATGGTGTGTGATGCTTATTGCCTATGAATACCGTGAGTGCTTGTTACTACCTCGCAGAAACAATTACTGACCTTGCTTGACCATCATATTGGTCAATGCACTATTAGGGGAGGAGCTTGTTCCCTTCATACCAGCTTGCCCCAGCACCTCCTGTAATACCGTCAGTCATGATGGACAGAGTAAATATGAAGTTTGCATGACTGACAGCCTGAGGTATGGCAGCATTCTGTTCTTTGGCTCACAGCTCCATAATCATCTTGGCAATAGTGATTACACATTCTTGCTCAGCTTTCTCAGCTGCAGCTCGCTCTGCTTCAGCACGGTTGTCATCAACCTGCTTCTGCACTTTGGTCCATCGTTTGCCCTGCAACTCAAAGACAATGGCTCCAGGGCGAGCAGTTGCATTTTTTGCATGAGTATGTCGAGGACTCATTAGGAATTATCTTTGTTTTAAGGCTGAGTGAGGCTGAGAAGGTTAATGTATGGAGCGAAGCTGTGAAAGTTGTGGTTTGAATTCGAAGAACCTTTTGTAAATCTGGTTGCCCTAAGTGCAAACAAATACATAACTCAACCAGTTGCTTGAACCTTGATTCAGCTACACCAAGAATTGGTACTGCAATGCTGCCTCGATGGTCAGGTCCATATGCTGCAAATATTTCCTTACAGCTTCCATGTGAGCACCCAGGATGTAACCAGTGGTTCAAGACTCCTGGTGGTCGAACAAAGCACCATCTGGCAGCCCATCTGGTTGATGGTCAACAGTATAGGAATCCGCCACTCTCTTTGTCCCAAAACTCTCCAATATATCCCCTGCCCTCTCCTTGCCCATCCCAAGCTGGAAATGAGGATGAGAACTCTCCAGATCAGCAACCACACAAAGAGTTGAGGATGGATGGGACCTCATTGGGTATTTCATTCTTATTTGAATGATAAAGTCACATTGTTTCTCATTTGAATAACTACTAATAAATCTGATGTCTTTAGGGTGACCTTGTGATGTGCAAGGGAATCTCCTTCCACCCAATACACAACCCAAGCCACTTCATCCTGTGTCCAACAATAATTGGACTCCTTATGTTGATTGTAACCAATTTGAAATGGCTGACCTCCTATATTGACGTACTCAAATGAGTGCAGGACAAATTGATGCCCTTATGGATATATGGTGGCGACTCTACTTGAGTCAAGTCCTAATAATCCCCAGTGCAAGATGCCTCCATTCACAAGTGTGAAACATCTATATGATGTTATTGACAACACTCCATTAGCTGGCATGAAATGGTCGAAGCTCTCTGTTAATTATTCAGGCAATCAGCCACCACAGGACTGGTTGCCATGGATGGACCAGTCATTTGATGTTTGGTTTCATGATCCCCTTGCTTGCATTCACAATATGCTCACGAACCTGGATTTCAAAGAAACTTTCAACTATGTGCCCTACTGGGAATTCCAAGTTGACAACAACGAACGGCGATATCAAGACTTCATGTCTGGAGATTGGGCATGGCTCCATGCAGTAAGCTAACTTCAAGTTTATACTAGGCTCGACTCTGTGCCTTATAAGCTGTTACCTAGGATAAAATAGCTGAAGAGAGTCCAACAACACATGGATCAACTTTCATTCTGGTGATTTTGGAAAGTGACAAGACTACAGTGTCTGTTGCAACCGGCAACAACGAATATTACCCACTGTATATGTTGATTGGCAATGTTCATAATACTGTCCGCCGGGGGCATCAAGATGCCATTGTTGTTATTGGATTTCTCGCCATTCCAAAAAGTGAGTTGTATCATCAAACTCGCCTATACATGAATATTGTACTGACTTTATCTATCAAGTAACCAAAGAACATTCCTCAGACCAGGAATTTCGAATGTTCTGTTGCCAACTGTTTCACAACTCGCTGTCCACAATCCTTCAAAGCCTCAAACCAGCAATGACAACACCCAAGATTGTTCACTATGATGATGGTAATTTCCGAAAAATACTATATGAGCTTGGCCCATATATAGCTGATTATGAGGAGCAAGTGTTACTGGCCTGCATTGTTTGTCACTGGTGTGCACGGTAAGTCTGCTCTACTATTCAAAGAGCACGGCAGACACTAACATTGACAAACCTCATTGCAGCTGTACTGCAACACGTGGTACACTCGATTCAAACCCAGACTATACACCATTGTTGGCAGTTGACTGAGACATTGTTTCAGAATGCAATGTCAGATCAAATGTGGAACAAATTTGGTATGGTCAGTGACCTTGTTGTATGTATTCTCTATTTTATATTTCATTCATATGTTGAGTCAGTGACACTATTTTGGTTTCTAGCCATTCACAAATGACTTCCCTCATGCCAACATACATCAACTCATTGCTCCAGATATACTCCACCAGCTCATCAAGGGAACATTTAAAGATCATTTGGTAGACTGGATAGAGATGTTCATCCTACTAACATCAGGATCAACGTGACAAGTGGAGCACATCATAGATGACATTGATAGACGGTACATGTTATTACTTACTTTCTGCTGTTTATCACCAAATATTCCACATTTGTATTGCTGCTATTGCACCTTTTTCTGGCCTCTGTTGCTTCCCACAGGGCCAGGGATTCAAACAGTGGACCAGTAATGATTCCAAGGGACTGATGAAGGTTTGTCTACCCCAGTCATGGATTTTTTTAATTTTTTCATATCCAAATTCATAAGGTTTATATTGCAGCAATAGAAGGCTATGTCCCAGATGACATCATATGCACTTTCTGTGCACTCATAGAGTTTTGTTATCTTGTCCATCAGAATGTCATTACCAACTCTGCACTGAATAGCATCAGTGAGACAATTGATTGATTCCACCGTTACTGAGAAGTTTTCAAGAGGACTGGTGTCATTTCAACATTTTCACTTCCCTGCCAGCATTCTTTAAAGCACTACCCCAAGCTAATCCAACTCTTTGGCACACCAAATGGACTCTACTCATCGATAACAGAGAACAAACATATCACCGCAGTAAAGATACCATACCACCGGTCGAACAAGCACAAGGCTCTTGGTCAGATACTTGTTACTAATCAGCGACTTGACAAGCTCTCAGCTGCACGAACCAACTTTACAAGTCATGGCATGCTCAATGGAACATGCCTATCAAGTGCCCTCAACTTAATAGGTACGCAATTTATTATTGAATGTAGGACTTGACAGCTTATTTCCAACCACCAAAGCTCAAATGGCTCCATCTACAATGTCCACAGACAATCCTGGCACCACACAGGGTGTTTCAAATCGCCCTTCTGCATGTATTGCAGCTGACAATGAGGATGGGGAAGCAGACCATGGCACAACCATCCTCGCAGCGGATGCTGAGCTATCACAAAATCAATGTACATATGTTCTTGCATATCTATTGTTTGCAGCTTTGTTTTTACTTGTGTGACTACATAGAATCTAAACGTGTGAGGACCATGGGTGCATTAGCCATGGAGCTCAGGCTTGCCATTCCCGACTTCATAATTCTCATCTGACGCTTTCTGTTTGAGCGCCTGAACCCCAATGATATGCATGATATTATGGCTGTTCCACATTTCGAGCTTCCTTGCTATGATGGGCCAGTATCTGTGTTCAATTCTGCATCATCCCGATTTTATGCTCCCAGTGATTTATGCAGGACTGGCGGAATGCATAAGGAATACATCCAATCCTGTCCAATGTGGAGGGGCAAGGGCCCTCACTATGACTGTGTATTCATCGGAACAGATCCAGACGCAGATGGGATGTGCGGGTGTTATGATTGACCCAGGTAGGGGCAAGCGTAAACTCAAAAGTTTACTAGGACTGGAGTTCCTGAAGGGCTTCTTCAAGGACAAGGGGGTTACAGGGCTTCCTTAACAACTCCTAGTAGCAATGGCTACTTTAGGGAGTTTGCAGCAAAGAGACAAGGAGCACACACTCAGAAGTAGTGTGACAACTTAGAGAGATTCCAAGGATTTCAGAGGTAAGATTGAGTAGGTCAAAGTTAACTACTACAAGAGGTACCGTCAAGTTTATATAGGTAAGAATCCAGCGCACAGACCAAGCAGTGTTTGAAGTACAACAGCCAAGGAAGATAGAAGAGGAAATGGGCTGTGCAGAGGAAATGGAAAGAGGCTGCATATGGTTACGCATGAAAAAGAAAGATGTCCGTATAAGGTTAGTGGAGACGGAACAACAGTACCATGCACAGCTTGTAGAAAAGAAGCTGTGTTTAGGCAGAAGGCATTCCGAAGGAAGGGTGTGAAGTAAAAGTGCAAGATAAGCGGTAAGGATACAAGGGGAAAAGGACGAATCGTAACATTACCCCCTGGTTAAACCTGAAACTCCGGAGAAGGATAACGAAAGAAAGGAGCTAGTCAAAAGTATGCATAGGAGCCAACTGGGGATCCGGTCATGTTAGAGATGGCAACATCATCGTAGTCAAAGTCCTCTGCTGGGGAAGGAGACCGAGGTGGGGACAGGGCAAGGGTGGGAAGAGGACGACAAGGATGACGAGGAAGAGGGGCGAGAGATACGATGGTTAAGTGGGCAGTGATGTTGTGGATGGCCAGGTTGGGCAAACATACCACTGGCAGTTGGCACGGATATGCCCTAAGTGGTGGCATTCAAAGCAGGCTTCCCAATATTGGGGATGAGTGCGAGGAAGGGGGGCATTGATGGATATGCCGTGTAGGGTACCAGAGGTTTGAACTTCATGTCCTAATTCTGCATGTTGGATTGCCAGCTCAATGGTGGTGGTAAGGGGGGAGGATGAGGCAGAAGAGAAGGTCTGCAGGTTAGTTACAGCGGTCATTTCCTTGACATATCTTTCTACATTGGCAATGAACTCGGGCATCTGGAGTTGGTGGAAGAGGGAGAATAAGTCCTCCTGGATGGTCTGTTGGATCGTGTGAAGGGTGTTGCAACAATGACCAATACTACTGGAAGAGAAGGCGAGGTCGAGGAGGGTTCATAGTCGTTGATTCTGAAGGTAGATCCAGGTGATGCTCCAGATGGGATTCAAGGGCATGATTAATGTGAGGGGAATAGAGGAGGGAATGTAAAGCATCCTGCTCATTTTCCTTTAGAGTGCCTTCATGAAGGCAGTGAGTGTGGAGGGGAATGTCAATAGAAAGAATGGGAGAAGGGTCTGCACGAGAGGTCATTGAGGGTTCCAAGCTATCAGCAGGAGGAGTAGGGATGCCAGCGACATCTGGAGATCCCCAACCAGCATTGGACCTTGTAGAGGAAGGAGTAGAATGGCCAGAAGAAGGAGAAGGAACCTGGGAGAGAGAGGACACAGTAGAAATGGTGGACACATTGAGAGACATGGTTGGTGGTTTAGTATGAAAAAGATGGGGAAGAAAGATGGAGGAGTGGAGTTTTTTATATGATGAGAGAGCAGACTTGGCGTGTTTTACATAAATCCTGCTCAGGGACCCAGGAGTCTTCTTTGGCAGAATACCCTTTCCATCGGATCAGGAAAGAGTGGGAAGCCGGAGATCCGCAGTGTCAGATGATCTTCTCAATTTCATATTCTTCTTCTCTGTTGATAAGGTCAGGGGGTGGTGCAGGGAAGTTCCTTCCATGTATGGTGTTTTCTTTGTACAGAGTGAGAAGGGAAGCATGGAAGACCAGGTGAATCTTCCAGGTCCTTGGCAAGCGGAGTTGGTAAACGATAGGGGATAGGACTTTGGTGATGGTGAAGGGTCCTTCTTGTAACATCACCTCTCTGTGACCCACAACTCTTCCAACTGCAACACTTACAAGAAGTGGGTCTCAGAGCTGAGAAAGGGAGGATTTAGAAAGTGGGAGAAGGGAAATGATAAGGAAAACATGATTGAGGGCACACCGGATCCACCGGAAAGCACAAACATAGCTAATGAATGTGTATCCCATTCCAAGTTGGCAGTGCAACGGATTCATGCTTACTTGTCGTCCCAATCTGAGGACAGTGGGAGCAACACCCTAATAATTGACTCTGGAGCATCATCACATATTGTCCCCTACCATTCCTGGTTCCAAACATACTGACCATTACAACCTCCTCATCCAGTAACCCTTGGAGACAACTCCACCACCATGGCCATAGGAATCAGCACAGTGCCACTCATCTCCAAAGCCTCTGGAACCACTTATGAAATAATTCTCTCAAATGTCCTTCTAATTCCTGAGTTCCGAATTTCCCTTATCTCAGTAAACTGGCTTGCCTCTGCTGGTCTCTCTACCACCTTTCTGGCTGGTTCTGACATGTGCTATGTTTGGAAGGACCAGAACACCATACTTGTTGCTACTTACAAGAATGGACTATATCACGCGAGAGTTATGCACTCCAGACAACCAAAAGGAAGCTGCAATTGCCACTGTGGACATCAACCTCTTACATAGATGTTTGGGCCACATCTCCACAAATCGCTGTAGAGACCAGTACGTCTCTGTGCTGATATTCCACCCCTTTTACCTTTTACCTGACTGCCTTACTGTTATCCCTTCACTCCAAACTCTTTTTAGTTGCTAAGACCAGTCTCGGTTTATACCGGACCATGCCGAGCACATCTGGACTACTCAGTTTACATTGTTAGTACATTACCGCTTCACTTTCTATTGGTACCATCAGCCTCCGATTGGTCTTTCTGGTGCTGAAAGCATCCGATTAGACATCGGTCTCAGGCCCAGTACCTGACCCCTTTTACTTGTTTCCTTTGGACTTGACAGCTATCTTGAGTTTGACAGTCTTGGGTATACCTGGACTATAAAGCCTTGTACTTAGGAATTGAAACACACTTTTGGTTGGATTCACAAACTGTTCAAACCACTCGTCCCTTGTACCGTTCACTGTCTACCGCACCGTTCACCATCACCATCACCAAACCGCTCTCACTCCCTTTGTCTTGTGCACCTTGGACTTCCAGTCTCGCGCTCCGGTCGCCCCCGGACTATCCTCTGCATTTTATCCTTCGGCCTTGGACTTCCTTCCGACTCCTCCCTTACCTTGAGTCGCTTTAGGGGCAAAGTATCCCACCTCCCCTCTTCCCTTTGACAGCCCAGGGCTAGTGTGTCTTACACCCTTAGTCCTCCCAGCCGTTCTATTATCTTTACAACTGGAGCCCACCGCAAGGGACTCATCCAAGGGTTCCAGGAGAAGCCTTCGGCCAACTGCACAACACCAAGAATTAGAAAATCTTCTTCAGCAGTTCTGAACCTGACAGATCGGCCCTGATGACTCACCTCTCTTCTGGCTGGTCCCTTCTATTGACGCCTGTCACAACCGGTCCGATCTTCCTGAGGTATCCGGGTCAGATCTCAGTCCGTTGCCAGACAACGACTTTGACCTGTCAGCTGTCAATCAACCCAATTGGCTTAGTGCACCGCCCTTCCGGAGTCTTTCCCCCGAATTAGTTGACATCCCGACAGCGGTGTCTAAAGAGATGTCAGAGACTGAAACTACCAGTGACACCCCCTTTCAAGAAAATTTAGCCGACGAAACAAATCTAAGCGACTTCACCCAGAGCATATATCCACTCGACTCCACGACGACGGAACAGGGAGTCACACCTCACCTCCCATTTTTCTTCTCCTCTCTCTCCTCTCACTCCGAGTCCGGAGTCTCTGTTGCCTTTGTCCTCACCATCACCCTCATCATCTGATTCTACTTCCCCATCGCTCTCCTACCTTCTTGACCCCTCTGGTCTATCATTTCGGACTAACTCGGGCTCACAAGAGAACCCTTCGGCCCTAGCTCAACTGCTGTCGGCTGCCACCCTCCATCTTGGACCAGCGTCCACACCATATAATAATAATATTCCTCCTCCTGCAAAACCTACTAACACACAAAATCTTCCTGTCCAAAATCGTCCTATGGCTAACCCAGTCCCTCAGATGCCGCTCCGCAGTACCCAGAATGCTCCAAAGTTTGATGGAAAGACCCTGGCCTTATTGCCGCACTTCCTCAAGGATGTCAACATACTCGGCACAGCGGCTGGTATCATGGACTTAGAAAAGATATGTGCTGCTATCAGGTATGCTGACCTTGAAGAGGCAGAAGGTTGGGAGCTTCTAGATGAGGTTACCGCTAACCCACCGGACTGGGCAAACTTTACTTGGGCAGTCAAGAAGTTGTACCCTGGTTGCGAAGGCGCCAACTGATACTGTCGGGCTGATATCCAATATTTGGTCCAGGAGTTTTGGGCCAAACCAATGCGCACCTCCGAAGACCTTGGTGAATATCAGCGCAAGTTTCTGAAGATTGCCCGGATCCTCATCAATGGCCATAAACTCTCAGACTTAGACCGAGACACATTGTTCCTATCCGGTCTGCCAGCCAACCTTGAGACTCAAGTCTGCCAATGCCTGCTCATCACTAAATCCACTCATCATCCTTCCGACCCTTATCCAATCGCCGACATCATTGAGGCTACTCGATTCCTCCTTACCAGTTCTGCCCTTCGTCCTCTTCTAGCTGCACTAGCTGCCAGCACACCTACCGCCCAGCCATACTACCTGGCATGGGCAGCACTGGTTCCCACCCCAGTTGTTCTGCGAACCACTACACCAACCACTGCTTCGGCCGTCAAGCAAGAGCAGATTAACCTCCAACATACTGCCCATCAGGACTGCACATTCTGCAGCGATCCCTTCCATTTTATGGGGAGTTGCCCCCTTGTAGAAGGCTATATCCAGGCTGGGAAGGCCAGCCAAGGTACCGATGATTGTCTGTACCTTCTGGACGGCCAATGCATTCCGCACATTCAGGGCACTTGTTGCCTCCGTGAATGCTTAGACTGGCTACTTGCTGTGGCACCAGCACCCCCTTCCTCTGTTGTCACTTCTGGCATATTCTCGGTCACCAACTCAACTACCGACGCCATTTTAGACATTGAACCTTCGGTCTTCATGGCTCCTGTTGATCAGGATTCGGACAAAGAGTTGGACCCTGCTTGTGCTGATCCTGATTCTCAGGCATACATCGCCAATGCTTGGGCCACTTTCCAGGCCAATAGGAAGGACAAAGGGAAGCGAGTCCGATTCAATGGCGTTGAGATGCCGGCTCGAAAGACCGGTCGTCCAGGCCCTCGGGCTGTGTTGGTGGCCAAGGAAGTCATCTCGCTGGCAATCGAGGCCATGTGGTCTAAGTTGGCAACTCCTCCAAAAGTCCCTGCTCCAGTAGCAAACAGACCCCCCTCTTCAATGCCACCATCTACCTCTAATCCGTTCTGAAATGATTCCGCTAACACCTCCTCCTTCAACCCCCAAGGACAATTTAGATATTCATTCCCTCTTGAAGATGAGACTGCTCTAAAGCACCTCTTAGATTGAGTTCTTGCAACCACCATACTGGTTCCAGTTCAAGAGCTCATCGCAGTGGCTCCCGAAGTCCGCAAGCAACTCAAGGACTTATCAATGGCAAAGCGTATCCCTGTCTCCACTAACACTGTACAGGTCAATGAGCTCACCAGACGTGACCCCAGCAAGATAGACCGAGCCTTTGGTGACCGTGTGCACCGAAGTGACGACGGACTAATCATGGTGCACCACTCAGTGCCGCTTCAGTCTCTTGAAGCCAAGATTGTTGGAACCAGTCGGTCTATCCTTGGAGTCCTTGACTTGGGCTCTGAGATAGTCGCCATGCCCAAGCAGGTGTGGGAAGACCTTGGTCTACCGGTTTGGTCCGACCACATAATGACGATGTCTAATGCCAACACCAGTACCAAGTCTACCCTTGGCGTTGTTGAAAACCTCCGCCTGGACTTCAGTGCCAGCGAGATTTGCTTACAGGTGCAGGTAGTCCTGAGAGCTAATTTTGACTTATTGCTCAGATGACCCTTCCATTGTTTACTCAGTGCTTCTACTGAAGACTTTCTGGACAGCTCTCAGACAATCACACTTCGTGACCCCAACTCAGGAAAGGCATACAAGTTACCCACTTGAGCTTGGACCGAAGGATGTCTGTGTTGCCGGCGTGGACTATTCTGTTCTAGCCACCAGTCTGTCATTTCAAATGGGTTTTTAGACATCAATGATCCACCGAAAAGTCGGGGAGAGCCCTATTTGGTCTATTCTCCCACCTCGTCCGCTTCCTTTTCCATTTCGGCATCGTTAGACCAGGGGCCACTCTCAGCCCCAAACCTATGTATCTCACCATGCGCCGTCCTCAGCTTATCCTTTTCTCTCTTCTACTCAATTGGTTCTTTCTTCATCTCATGTTTCTGCCCTTCTCGATACCTATTCCTTTGATTTTACTTCCCACTTACTCGCTTACAAGCCTGTAGCCAAAAAGGTCCGGCTGGTACTGGCTTCTCTCGAGGAGGAGTACTGTGTACTCCACCAGTTACCTGATGATCCTCTGGCTGGCCTTATAACCTTACCGACTAATCCCCTGGACTTTGTCCCTGGACAAAGATTCACACAGGAATGCACCAATGCGCTTGACCTGGCCCAATGGCTGTGGCCCAAAGAGGTCAAGCTAGTCCGGTGGATGGTTCTCAATCATGAGACCGCTTTCACATGGACCACTACTGAGTGTGGCCGATTAGACAATCGGTACTTCCCACTGGTCAAAATATGTACCTACCGTCCCCCATACACCATGAATACTCCAAAACATTCCTATCCCACCTTCGTCCTGGAATCAAGCAATACAGATTATCAAAGACTGTATCGCCTCTGGTGTGTACGAACCGTCCACCACAGCATACCGGTCATGCTGGTTCTGTGTGCTCAAACAGGACAGTAAGACACTTTGGCTTATGCATGACCTTCAGCCCCTCAACGCTGTCACCATCTGGGATTCTTTGGTCCCTCCCTTCATAGAGCACCTAGCCGAGTCGTTCAGTGGGTACACAGTCTACGGCATGATGGACTTATTCGCCAGATATGACCAATGTCCATTATACGTGGACTCCCAGGATATGACTACATTTAATAGTCCGCTGAGACCGCATCGTCTTACTACTCTACCGATGGGACATACTAACGCTGTCCAGATTTACCAGGCCGACATGGCATTCATTCTCCAGGACAAGATACCACACCACACCATGCTGTTCATCAATGACTTGCCGGTGAAGTCTGAGACGTCCCAGTACCAAAGACTGGATGGCTCGTACAAGACGATACCGGAGAACCCGGGCATCAGGTTATTTATCTGGAAACATCTCACTGTCGTCCACAGAATCCTCCAATGCCTCCAAAATGTTAATGCAACTGTTTCAGCTAAGAAATTCGTCCTTGCTGCTCCGGATGCCACCATTGTCAGTCACAAGTGCACCTCCGAAGGTCGGGTTCTGCATGAGGCTAAAATCCAGAAGATCAGGGATTGGCCAGAATGCGAGAATCTTACACAAGTTCGTGGGTTCTTAGGGACCTGCGGCATGCTTCAGATTTTTATTCGAAATTTCGCTGCTATTGCTAGACCACTTGTCGGACTGACACAAAAGGGTATCCCCTTCGAGGGGGTGATGCCCAGCACACCACAATGATTCGTCTGAAGGACGAAATCATTCAGTCTCTGGCACTCCAGTGCTTGGACTACAAGTCCGGCCGAGAGGTTGTGCTCGCTGTAGACATCTCGGTCATCGCAGTCGGCTTCATTCTGTCACAGGAAGGGGAGGATGGCAAGCGCTATCCGAACTGCTTTGGCTCTATCAGCCTCACGAGCGTAGAAAGCCGGTATTCCCAGGCCAAGCTTGAGCTGTACAGACTGTTCCGCTCTCTCTGAGCAGTCCGGGTATTCATCTTTGGAGTCACTAACCTTGTTGTAGAAATGGATGCCAAATACGTCAAAGGCATGATTAACAACTCTGATATGCAGCCGAACGCGACCACCAATCGGTGGATCGCTGGTATACTATTATTTCATTTCGAACTTCGTCACATTTCCGCAGACCGACACACCGGTCCTGATGGACTGTCGCATCGGCCACCCTCGGATGACGATCCTCCCGATACAGATGATTTCGAGGATTGGTTGGACAATTCTTACTCCTTTTGCATTACCTTACTCAATGATTGCTTATTGCCTTCCTCTACCACACCATGCTCCGCACATTTTGGGTTTTGTTTCCCTTGCCTACCACCCTCTGTCCCCTCGGTGTCGGGTCGCTTTCTCCTTTTACCCATTCTCCTGCCAATCTTTGTTTAGTCATATTCTTTTGTCCTTCACTCCTCTGCTTCCGAGTCCATCGCCAAGCCGGACTCTCCCACTATACCTCGGTCTACCAAGGCCATCACTAGAGAAGCCCAGATTCGCTTGATCTGAGGCTTTCTCGAAAATCGTGCTCAACTGGCTGACCTTTCTGACACAGAGTTTCACTCGTTCGTCAACTCAGTGACGAAATTCTTTCTCCTCCATGGCAGCCTATGGTGCCGAGAACCGCATGGTCGCCACCAGTTGGTAGTACCCAAATACCGGTGTTTCGGACTAATCAAGGAGGCTCACAATGACCTCGGGCACAAAGGTGTCTTTACAGTCCGGACGTGGCTTCTACTCCGCTTCTGGTGGCCAATGCTGGTCGAAGACATCAAGTGGTTCGACCACTGGCATACCGCTGCTCACTTGGTCTTTTGGGCCGAGCGCATGACCGTGCTTCGGTCTACTGGTTTGTCCCCATATTTTATGGTTCACGGCATCGAGCCATTGTTTCCTTTTGATCTCGCCAAAGCAACATTTCTCATTCCTCCCCCAGATACCGAACCCCTCTCCTCATCTGGACTGATCACTTGGAGAGCCCATCAGCTCCAAAAGCATCAGGAGGACCTGGAGTCAATCCATGAGCATGTCCTAAAGGCTCAGTTCGAGTTTGTCAAGCACTTCAAGGCTGCTTTCAAGAACCAGATCAAGGACTTTGACTTTTAGGCAGGAAGCCTGGTCTTAGTCCAAAATACCCAAATTGAGAAGGAGCTCAACCAAAAAACGAAGCCTTGGTACTTAGGTCCTATGGTGGTCCTTCACCGGACTACCAGCGGGTCATACCTACTGGCAGAGTTGGACGGAGCAGTATCCAGATTACACTATGCCCCCTTTCAGCTTATCCCCTACTATCCTCACTTTTCATCTGTTGTTTGTATCACTGAACTCACAGATATGGATGATGAAAACCTGGATAAGCTGGCAGGAGAAGACATGGAAGAGCCCAATGAAGAAGACCAAGACTCTTATGAGTCAGACTAGTCCGGGCATACGTCACCGAAGACCGACACTCATAATTTTTCCTCATCATACTATAATCTCTGTTCCACCCTGGAATTAGACCGGTGACTCTCATCTACCTCCTATATCTCTCACTAAAAAGCCGTCATCACAGACAGTCTGCGTCCCTTCTACTATATACCGAAAGCCAGACATCAAAATATCCCGTTTCTCCCTCTCATCTCCTACTCCATATGTCTCTCTGAAAACCCATACCGAACACCTTCCCTTTCTAATGCGTGATGGGACACACGCCCATTTATATCTCATAGACTGAACATACCGAACACCGACACTTAGACCAAACAAAGACCAGAAGGCATAGAAGCGGAAAGAAGACTGAGGAACACAAGACGGGCAGTACCCCACACACTGGACATTGATTTCATTTAACCTTGCCCTTTCAACCCCCTTTTTTTTTATGATGTTTCATCCCTTATTCCTTATTTCTCTCTCTTTTCTTTTTCACACCAATATACCGAAACCCGATTCATTCAAGCATATATTACATATTTTTTTCACTTGGACTAGCAGAGGACAGAGGGGAGGAAGCTACCTACAAGTCCATGTCCTTGAGGGCCTCCACTATCTCGCTCACCTCTGACATAACCACCGCGTGCTCGACCTCCAACTCCTTCACCTTCGCCCAGATCTCGAAGAGCCGGGAGTGGAGGTGGTTGAGACGGTGCGCCAGCATGTCCCAGGTCTTCCTTGCCTCCGACTTGCTGCTGGTCTTCTTTGGCACTGCGCGCGCCTTCCCCTTCGATTGGGCCAGGGTTATCTCCCCCTCGCCCTTGCTCTCTTCATCAACCTCAATGGACGAGGCAGCCTGTTTGCTGGGGCTGGCCTTGGCCGATGGCCAAACCATCCTCCCGCCTGTTGAACTGGTGAGTTGGGAATGGGAAGACCGAGACGGCTGACTCACTTTCATCATCTCAATGACGACCGCTGCTGCTGCCGAGCTCCCCGCTGCTTTGGTGGGCTTCCTTTGCCCGTGCTGCCCTTGTGCCAAGCTGCAGCACAGCTTGGCCGACTTGCATCGGGCACAAGCTGTGCCAGTCCCATACGCGCACTCAGCTGCGACCCCCGCCTTCTTGCAGGCATCACATGCACCTTCGGTGCTGACCAGTCGTACTGCCAGCATCAAGACCTTCCACTTGACAGTGGTGGACTCGGCCGCCATGCCCTCCTCATCCTGTTCCTGAACCCTCTGGACGCCCGTTAGCCTGGTTTGACAGACCGACGGTGTCGCTACTCACCTTGCGTGCAGACAAGGTGACCAACACCACCTCGGACGACAACCCCCCCCTCGTCTCCATGGCAGGTACCACCGCCTGCTCCACCTCCTCTACCTCCATCTCCGATGCCTGGGATGCCAGCCTCATTGCCGTCCTCCCCACCCATTCAGCCTGTGCGCACTCGGCCTCTGCAACAATGACCACGAATTGGTCGTCAATGTCGGTGTCGATGCCGAGCTTGTCAGCCTTGCGTCAGTGTCTCTCCCAACCGTCCTACCCAAACTTTGCATCAGTTACCACTATCATTGAATATGAGCGGTTTACCATTGCCTTGCCGAACACCTCCACCCAGATCTCCTGGTCCTCCACCAGCTTGTCCTTATTGTTAGGTACCAACCTTGCGAGCCCTTCAAGCCGCTCAGTGGCTTGACAGAAACTGCGCCGGGCCTTGAGGCGCAGGAGGGAGCCAGCGTCAGTCTTAGCACAGAATTTGTCAATGCAGGATTGGAATTGGAACATGATGGTTGGAGGGTGAGAAGTGAGGAAGAAAAAGGTGATGCGTGTCGGACTATATACCCAGTCACACACTTTCGGACTCCGCATTGTTCTCTTCTCAGCATCAATCCTTTTCTGACTGGGGACAGTCAGAAGCCAAGTCCCCCACGAATGTAGAGCCCAGTACATCTCTGTGCTTATATTCCACCCCTTTTACCTTTCACCCGACTGCCTTACTGTTATCCCTTCGCTCCAAACTCTTTTTAGTTGCTAAGACCAGTCTCGGTTTATACCGGACCATGCCGAGCACATCTGGACTACTCAGTTTACATTGTTAGTACGTTACCACTTCACTTTCTATTGGTACCATCAGCCTCCGATTGGTCTTTCCGGTGCCGAAAGCATCTGGTTAGACATCAGTCTCGGGCCCGGTACCTGACCCCTTTTACTTGTTTCCTTTGGACTTGACAGCTATCTTGAGTTTGACAGTCTTGGGTATACCCGGACTATAAAGCCTTGTACTTAGGAATTGAAACACACTTTTGGTTGGATTCACAAACTGTTCAAACCACTTGTCCCTCGTACCGTTCACCATCTACCACACCGTTCACCATTCACCATCACCATCACCAAACCCCTCTTGCTTCCTTTGTCTTGTGCACCTTGGACTTCCAGTCTCGCGCTCCAGTCACCCCTGGACTATCCTCTGCACTTTATCCTTCAGCCTTGGACTTCCTTCCGACTCCTCCCTTACCTTGAGTCCCTTTAGGGGCAAAGTATCTCGCCTCGCCTCTTCCCTTTGACAGCCCAGGGCAAGTGTGTCTTACACCCTTAGTCCTCCCAGCCGTTCTATTATCTTTACACTGCATTCAACACATGGTGAAATCTGGCCAACTCCAAGGGATAGACACACTTGCTGGTACACCCACATTTTGTGAAGTGTGTGTTCTTGGAAAGATGAAGAAGCTATCTTTTGAACCCCAGGAACAACCTCGCACCACTCAACCACTTGAGATGGTTCACATGGATGTTGGAGGCCCTATAACTCCAAGATCCTGAGAAGGCTATAGGTTCTGGATTGTCATTGTGGACGACTTTACTCGTTTCCCTTGGGTCTACTTCATGAAGCACAAAAATGAAGCACTACAAATTTACAACCAATGGAAAAAGGATGTCCAAACTGTGTTCCAGTCGGAAGTAGGCCAGGAGGACCATTCTGAATCCTATGTATGTCAAATGGATTCGCAGCGATGGAGGAACTGAATATGTATGTCAACAAGGCATTCTGGGACCAACTCAAAACTGATGGGACACTTCATGAAACATCTGCCCCATATACACCAGAGAAAAATGGACTTGCAGAAAGAATGAACCAAACATTGTCCACTCTTGCAAACACAATGCTTGAGGAGTCCAAGCTTCCCAAATCCTTCTGGGCCGATGCAATGGCCACTGCTGCCTATGTTACTGCACAAAGTCCAGCCTCTGGAATTGATGGAAATATTCCATATCAAGTACTCTTCAATCAACAGGTTGACCCCACTCTCTGCCGACCCTTTGGATGTCCAGTGTATGCCTATCACCAATGGAACAACATGGAGGAAAATTCTGATCACATGGAAAGAAATATATCATGATTGGGTACACATATGGACAACAAGCCTACAAGCTTTTGGACATAGAGCATCAGACTATCATCTCCAGCCGACATGTTATAATGAGACCGGAAGCGTCTTGGAAGCAGAATCAGCTCCATGGAATGACCCCACTGTTGAGGGACAGTGGGAGGGGTTACTTCCAGAGCACCTCCGCTGACCAGAACACAACCATGATGATGATGATGATGATGATGATGGACTTCCATGGATATACTGATGCCGGATGGTTCCAGGATCCTGATAACTCCTGGTCCACTTCCGGTTTCCTATTCATGAGCAATCGTGGACCTACATATCTCCTGGTCCAGCAAACAACAAAGCATGGTCATGCTCTCTACTACAGAATCAGAGTACATTGGACTCAGTAATGCTGGGCAGCATCTTGCATGGCTTTGAACCTTCTTTGATGAAATTGGACATCCACAAAAGGGGCCAACCCAACTATTTTGTGACAATCAAGCTGCCATAATCTTATCTCGGGATCCACAGTTCCGAGCATGAACCAAACACATCCAACGGAAATATCATTTTGTCTGGGATGATCTTGTTGGAAAAGGAGAAGCAATTGTCCATTATGTTCTGACTGGGGACATGGTGGCAGACATACTCACCAAGCCACTTGTGAGAGATCTACACTGGAAGTTTGTTAAAGCCATGGGACTACAGTTACACTTGAGTGGGAGTGACAGTATTCAACCATCAACCACATAGTGGTTCCGGTGCTTCTGACGTTTTATCTTGGAAGGCCTATTTTGGAACCACTTCCGAGTTTCCCACACCCTTCCGAACTCGGAACCACCAGAGACATTTTGGTGGTTACCGGAACCGCTTCCAGAATGTTCCCACGCCCTTCCAGACTCAGAACTATTGGAACCATTGGAACCACTCTAGCCATTTGACCATTTCATATGTTCACTTAAACCTTTGACTTCTTTTGTTACAGCACCTATTACTATACATTATAAGCTTCATTCAGGTTCATCAGGTGGCCTAATATGAGTATACCTCTACCCATGATATATATACATTTATTCTACTTACAAGCACCTCAGTCGTCTTTGTCCATCTAAGACAACAGCTGAGGTGAGTATTTCTTTTCACTTAGTTTTACTTCTAGCTAATGTACTGTAGCTCTGGGCAACTCCTGCCCTCTTCTTAGATTCTGTCACTTTTAGGTGGGTTTCTATGGCAGGGATAGCCATATCGGAGATTACTGAAGGAAGGGCATGGGGTTCATACCCCATCATGAGATAGAATGGAGATTGGTTCGTTACGGAGTGTGGGCGGTGATTATGCATGAATTCAGCATGGGAAATGTTTTCAGCCCAGGATCCAGGGTTGTTTTCACAGAAGATTCGGAGATACATATGTTTCAACTTCTTGGTTTACTCATTCGGTTTCCCCATCAGACTGTGGGTGATAAGCGGTGGAATGGGAGAGGTCATATTTGAGGAGTTTCCCTAGTTCATGAGCAAAGGAAGAGGCGAACTGAGGACCACAATCGGAGATGACCTTGTCGTACAAGCCAAAGCGGAGGAAGACTTTGTGAAAGAAAAGGGAGGTGATCCCTTCGGTGGTGATGGATTTCTTAGTAGGGCAGAGAATTACCCACTTAGTAAGCCCATGGAGATAGGAAGATATGTGATCAAATCATACAAGATCTGTTGGAAAGGGCGAGAAGCAGAGGACTTTATTGAGGAAAGTGGTGGCACAGTGGGGTGTGTGTTAGCTTTGTTCTGCTGTCAAGTGGCGCAACCTTCAATGTATTGGCGGACATAGGCAGCCAGGCCAGGCCACCAGAATTCAGCTGCCACAAGTTGGCGAGTTTTGAGGAAGCCGGGATGTCTGACAGATTCATGGTCATAGCAGCGGACGAGGATGGAGTGGCGAAGGAAGTCATTGGCAGGGACATAGATGCGACCTTTGTAGATTAGAATACCTGCTTCAACTTGCCAGTCAGCGAGATGGGAGCGGAAAGGGACAGGAATGTCTTCATGCATAGACTGGAGCGCTTGCAAGACAAGTGGGTTTCCGGCAGAGGCCAATTATGTATATACAATGAGAAAGGGTGGCGTCAATAAGGTTGATGAAAAGGGAAGGTGGGAGTAAGGTGACTCCAGTGTTGTCACCGTCATCGGTGGGGAGAAGATCGGGTTGGTGGGAAAGGGTGTCGGGTCTGGCGAGTAGTTTGCTGGGGACATGGATCATTTTGAGATCAAAGTCAGCGAGGTCAATGAGCCACTGTGCCTGATGACAGTTAAGTGCTTGGGGTTGTCAAAAGTAGGTGAGGTTCTTGTGATTGGTGAATACCTGTACTGGAAAGGGGGATCCATGAAGGTAATGTCGTCAGGACTTCAGGGCATGGATGACGGTGAGGAGTTCTCAGTCATAGATGTCATAGTTTCGTTCAGTGGGAGAGAATGATTGAGAGAGGTAGGAGCATGGGTGCCATTCTCCATTCTCGTCGGTTTGAAGAAGGATGGCACCAGATGCATACTTCAAAGCATCGGTAGCAACAGCAAAAGGGGCGGAGAGGTCAGGGAGATGAAGGACTGGTTTGGAGAGGAAAAGTTGTTTTAGGGTGTCGAAGGCAGACTGACAAGAGGGAGACCAATTCCAAGTCAGGTTCTTCTTTGTGAGGTCGATGAGAGGGTGGGCAACGTTGGAGTAGTTGGGGATGAACTGCTGATAGAAGTTGGCAAAGCCAAGGAAGGAATGCATGTCTTTGACTTTGGTCGGGGTAGGCCAGCTTGCAATGCTGTCAAGTTTGACAGGATCCATGGCTAGTTGCCCTGGCTTGACAATCATCCCAAGGTATTTGACTTTGTCAGTGGCAAATTTGCATTTCTTGAGCTTCAGATGGAGATCTAGCTCAGTCATGCATTGTAGGACACGTTTAGTATGTTCTTCGTGGAGGGTGGCATTGGGGGAGTAGATAAGGAGGTTGTCCATATAGATAACGAGCCATCCTTCGGCAATCATGTTGTGGAAAGAGTCATTCATGAACTGTTGAAAGGTGGCAGGGGAGTTGGTGAGGCTGAAGAACATTACTGTGGATTCGAACAACCCTTTGTGGGTGACGAAGGCAGCCTTCCATTGATGGCTGTCCTTGATGCATATGTTATTGTATCCCCAGCAGACGTCAAACTTGGTGAAGACTTTGGCGTCTTGTAGTTTGTCAACAAGATCAGAAATAAGGGGGAGGGGGTAGGCATCACGAATGGTATGTTCGTTGATGTATCAGTAGTCTTGACACAGACAGAGTCCTCCATCTTTCTTTTTGATGAAGAAGAAGGGGGATGCTTGGGGAGAGTTGGATGGGCAGATCTTTCCAGAAGCAAGGATTTCATCAAGGAAATCCTCAGCAGCTTTTCACTCATCCGGGAATAGAGGGTATACCTTTCCTATTTTTGGAGTAAAGGCTTCATCAAGGTTGATTTTGTGATCATAGGGTCATGAGGGTGGAACATGGTCGGTGGCTTCTTTTGAGAACACCGAGGCAAACGAGGAGTATTCTGGGGGGAGGACTGGTTTGGGCTTGGATTTCTCAGCTGCAGCGGCAAGCTCGGTTGCTGTGGTGAGTTTAGTGAGGATAGGGGATCCAGCTGGGATAAAGCGAGATCTGCACCGGATGATCTGGTAAATGGCGCGGTTTTGTCGAGTGCAGACAATGTATTCATTTTTGGTTTCCTATTTGTTGTAAGTGAATAGGTGTTGGTCAGTGATGACATTGATGTTGGTGTGTCAAGGGGGTTTTACAGAGGGACAGACAAAATGGGATTCGTGTCGTTTAGAGTCGATGGAAAAGGAACAGAAAAGTTCCTGGGATTGATCTAAGGATTCTTTGATAGAGAGGGTCCTTTCGATCCAGTTGATCATAGGGTTGACTTCTTTAAGCCAGGGTAGTCCTAGAATTATGTTTTCATTTCCTAGGCTGAGGACATGGAAGGTGATTCGTCAAGCAATTCCTGCGACGTCAAGGAACAGGGTAGTGGAAAACCAGATTACTCCCTTGGAATTGATGGAGTTGTCTGCGTTTTGTGCTTGAATCAGGGTTTTCAAGCGTTGGGTGGGGAGTTTGTGTTTTCTGACAAATCCCCAGCCGATGCAAGATATACTTGCCCCACTGTCTACGAGGGCTCAGGTGTCGATGGCTTTCATCGTGTGCAAAGGGACAATAAGTTGGACTGGGATTTGCATAGTAGGCGAGGTCATTACAAATACATTTGCACATGAGATGGAAGGAAGGGTTTGCATTGGGGAACTCTTCCTGTTCAAAAATCCAAAGGTTTGAAAGAAATCTTTCGTATCACCTCCTCTTCTTCGTCATCATCTATTTCTTCCAGCTTGGGGAGCTCCTCGCTGCTAACCTTTTGTACCTTCGGATTCCCTTTCTGGGGGAAAGACATGCAGGCAGTACTGAGGTGTCCAGGTTTTTGACAGCAGAAGCAAAGTTTCTTTTCAACACAGTATTTGCGTTCTTCTGGGGTAAGCTTGGAGACTTTGATGGTGTCAACAACCATGGCGTCAGGGTCATGAACTTTAGTGGACGAAATGTTGGAAAAGGAATGGTATGTTTGATAAGAGGTCTTGGAGTTCCTCCTGGCAATGTCGTCAGCATATTCCCACTGAGTTTGAAAAGCGATGGCTTTCTTGTACCAGTCGTCGATGGTGGAGGGAATAGTGTCCATAGACATAATGCAGCACATCAGGGGAGGAGGAATTCCTGTGGAGAAATACCCAATCAGGACATTAGCGTCACTGATGTTGGCAAGGGCGACTTGGTTTTTGAAGGTAGAGACATATTCTACCAGGGAGGGTGAATATAAGTTATTCTTCGCATTCTTCTGCATTCGTTTGGTGGATAACCAGGAGATGGCATTCCCAGTGATGTCGTGGTGTTTGAACACAGTGTTGAACTTTGTGATGAAGTCGGCGAAAGTTCCTAGAGTAAACGTAGTGCCAGAAATAGTGCTTTGGCGAAAGGTGGAGGCCCAGGTGAGGGCGGATCCCTTGGTCATGTAAGAGAGGGCAAAGGCGATTTGTTTTTCATCAGAGTCATAAACAGACTTGTTCACGAGGAGGTAGAACTGCACAGTGTGCAGCCAGTGCATAGACTTTTCATAGGAACCATCGAACACTTCAGGAACACCGATGTGGAGTTCGGTAGGTTTTATCAACATTGGTGGCGGCAGGGGAAATTGGGAGAGAAGAGGTGGCAGTGGTGGTGGTGGTGGGAGAGGGAAAAGTGGGGTGGTGACGACAGGGGTAGGAGATGGTGAAGTGGGGACTCTAGGAATGGAGAGGGTGGCAGAAAGATGGTGGGAGAGTGTGCGAGTTTTGTCTTCTTCCTGGGTGGTTAGAAGGGTGGTATCAGGGTCAAGGGTTTCTTCTTCCTCGGTGTCTGAGTGAGAAGTCTCAGAGGGGGTTTCTGTGGGTATTGTTTCTCATAGTAGGAACCAACGAGAGCTTCAGGTGGGTCAGTGAGTAATGTTGGGAGACTATGACAATGATAGCTCCATCAAGAAGAACTTTGACCTTTTGTTACAGTTGACCCAGGTAGGGGCAAGCATAAACTCAAAGGTTTACTAGGACTGGAGTTCCTGCAGGGCTTCTTTGAGGACAAGGGGGTTACAGGGCTTCCATAACAACTCCTAGTAGCAATGGCTACTTTAGGGAGTTCACAGCAAAGAGACAAGGAATGCGCACTCAGAAGTAGCATGACGACTTGGAGAGATCCCAAGGATTTCAGAGGTAAGATTGAGTAGGTCAAAGTTAACTACTACAAGAGGTACCGTCAAGTTTATATAGGTAAGGATCTGGCACACGGACCAAGCAGTGTTTGAAGTACAACGGCCAAGAAAGACAGAAGGGGAAATGGGCTGTGCGGAGGAAATGGAAAGAGGCTGCATATGATTATGCATGAAAAAGAAAGATGTCCGTATAAGGTAAGTGGAGACGGGACAACGGCACCATGCACAGCGTGTAGAAAAGAAGCTGTGTTTAGGCAGAAGGCATTCTGAAGGAACAGTGTGAAGTAAAAGTGCAAGATAAGCGGTAAGGATACAAGGGGAAAAGGATGAATCGTAACAGCGGGTATGAAATTGCCCATGTTTTTTGTTTTTTCTCCTTCATCTATAAGGGCACCACTTATCCTTGTGCAGCCATATGCTGGTTTGATAAAGACAGTGAGGAGCCTGACGAGCTCACTGGAATGTGGATTGTTCACCCAGGCACTCTTCCCAATCACATACCCAACTTTGCAATTATCCACATTGAGTCGATTTACTGTGCAGCACATCTAATACCTGTCTACAGCACGGACCCCATTCCACTCGAAATAAAGCCACACCATTCATACAACGCATTCAAATCCTTCTATGTTAATAAGTATGCAGATCATCACTCTTTCGAGATTGCATCTTAGACAGAAAGTATTGCGATTAGACTACTTAGACTACTTTTTTTACTTTTTCTGCTTTTCCAATTGTGACCTAAGAAAATCTTGGATGTGCTGGAGCAAAAACATCTTAATCACGCCTTGGCAGTCACTTTTGCCAATTGGTTCACTTTTGGCACTTTTTCTTGATGGGCCAAGTGTGCCAAGTGTGGATAAGGCTGTGAGCAAATTACTGATGTACACACCTTCTTCAACGACCCATCCGAGGCACATTTGCCAGAGGATGCATCACGCACTTGAGATACAAGAGATACTTTCCAATATTTTTTTTTTACTGTGTTCCACCGTTTCTGAGTGATCACCGCAACAAAGCTACTCTCGATCTAGTCACTAGCTGCTCTGGCCAGAACATGTTGGGCATTCAAAGAACCAGCACTGGATACACTCTGGAGAGACTTGATCAACTTGTCCCCACTAGCGCGGTGTCTCCCGGAAGCATTTAATCGATTATCTGGAAACATGGTGAGGTGGTTCCAAGTTTCCGTGGTGCTTTGTTTATTTAATGATCCTCTTTTGCTTCTGCTATTCTACGGAGTAGTGTTCGTTTAGCAGACCACTTACGCAAACTGACTGGGACATCCTTCGAAGTTACACGCGCCGCATCCGATCCATACAGGATGTCAGCAGTGGGCTCAACGAGAAATCCATCGAGATCCTCTCAAACCCTCCTACCACTGGGCCACTCTTCCCAAACCTCCACATTCTCCATTGTGAATATGCAGAGAAAACCATGCCTTTGTTACACCAGCCTCTCCCATCCCTGGTTTTCCTCAATGTCAATTTCGACGATCCACATTTGTTCGAGAATTCTCTCAAGTCGTTTCCCAAGTTCTCCCCAAATATCAGGAGAATATCCACCCACTCCAAGACATGTTCAGCAAAATAGAACCTAATTACGTCTGCCACTGGCGAAGCCTCTGTTCTGTGGATTGTCCTCAAGCAGTCTTGGATATGGACGCCCTTGCGCATCTCTCTCGGATGCCTGTGCTGACCCTGCTCACCTTCGCGTTGAGCGCTACATTGCCAACTTCCGACTCACCCCTTTTCTTTTTCAACTTGCACAACTTAACATTACGTTCTAAATCCTTGGATCCGATTTCGCGGTTACTCTCCCAGACTCGACTGCCTGTTATCACGAATTTTACTGCCGACATTGACAACCGTCCTTCCAGGCAGGAACTCTCCTCCTTCTTGGCCGGGATTCCGACATCCAATGCTAATCACACCATTGAGACACTGGAGTTGACTCATACGATCCCTCTCTTGAGTAATGTTCCTTACTCGGACTCGGAGGTTCCCCTACTTGGCTCGGAAGACTTGCGGCCATTTATGGCATTCAGCAATCTTCGTCGCATAGAGTTCGATATCGAGTGCAACGTAGACCTGGCAGACAGCCAATTGCTCATGTTGGCATCGGCATGGCCCAAGATGGAACAGCTCATGATAAATGCGGATTGGGGCTGGAACTGAGGTGGAATTACCCCGGACGGGCTGGTACAGCTTTTGCAGACATGTCGGTCACTCAGGGGGTTCGCCCTCGCCGTCGACTCGCGAGGTTATACTGAATCGTGCCCAAGTCAAGCGCCGGCGAGCCTCGGATTGATGTCGCCATGGATCGATGTAGTCGACTCTGTTATCGAAGCAGAATCTGTGCCTGCTATCGCCACTTTCTTCTCAGGTATCGCGACATGCTTCAAGCCAGACTTTTCCTTGTATGCTTGGGAAAGTGACCGAATGATAGCACTCCCGAACTCGGAGGAATATATGGAGCATTGGGATATTGTACAACAATGGGTCAACCATGTTGTTGGTCGGAGTTCCGAGTTTGGTGATTGAGGCATATCACTTGAATAAGGGGTAATTGGCACCAAGCTATCCAAGCTTGGTCATGTGGATAGGTCGTTGAGCGCTGTATATACAGTGTTTTCGTTCGTTTACTCGTCCGCTGTCATCTCCAGAATCTGTCCCGCGGCAACGATCATCTGTGGGTCAATGAAGATTGTGGACGACATATGTCTTGGTCGGCGGGGACTGATTTGAGCGCCTCGAACTTAGACCCATCGAGGATCTTCGGCCTTTGTGTTGTTGTGAGGGTACTTCGAGGTACTTCGCAGGAATGGGTGAAGGATCGGACAAGGGCATCGCCGTATCTAGGGGAGTCTAGCAGTGTCGCGTTCCAACGCGACGCTTAGAGGAAGGCGATCAGACGCTGAGCACTCAAGGGCAAGTCGAACCACCTATTGTGGATGATTCAAAGGACTGACCTGCCAGTGACCGTGTGGCCCCGCCGTGAAGAAAGGCAACAAGTTGCCGCGGGATCCATCCTAGTGTCGCATGCGCGCCAGATCAAACGCCATGATCTATCCAAGTCGCATGGTCGGAACGAACCTGGTATCCCGGCTCACCAAATTCCGCTACGTCTCCGCTCCCGACTTGAAGAACCTGTGACACTCACTCTCCGACACCTTCACGCGACTTGGTCGCACCAATCAGGATGTTGGATGTCACCTGTCTCGGTGGGCGACGAAGCAAAAGTAACCGAGCGAGATACGCGAGCGAGATGGGACACAGTGTCCACAAAAATCTTGGTGAACGACAAGTTGAGAAATCCGTTTGGGATTCTCGAGTAGAGCGATCAGTACATAGGTACCAAGCTTCTTGACCTTGCCGATCCGAGTCCACGGCCCGCCATTAAACTGCTTACGCCTGACTCCTCTGCGAGTAGTGCATATCCATTGCGGGGCACATTTTGAAATGGCATACTAACTGTAGCAGTCAGTGCAGGACCACAATACAGGCTTGTGTCCGAGATTTACTATGCGGCGCTGTGCTTGCGGGAAGTGATAGAAGGATATTGATATTCATTCTGTCAGGACAAAACACAGTGGGTGGTCTCAAGCAGAGGGAATAGATCTTGCGGAGGTCTCGTGGACAGACAAGGGCCATACCACTGCGAATATATCCTTGCCATGTCATTCATGCATTCCTTCGTATCCCTACACAATGCTTCCGCGGTGACGCGCATCTCGAGCTGATACGGGTATGAAACACACGTCAGCCAAACGAGACCCAAGACAACGACGCACGCTGAATCAAGAGTCACCATTAAGACGAACTCTTTGGAGAGCTGGAACTGCACGAATGTCCACACGGCGTCATTCACGCAGCAGCCCTACATGATAGCTGTGACGATTGAGGCAAAATTGTCGTTCATAAGGATGACATCGGAAGTATCTTTCACCCTCAGTACTGGAATGCCCATCGAAAAGTACCGTTTTGAGCGCAGGTCCCCGACGTTTGTATCATCACCAGTGACGCCGACGATCTCCCCAGAGAATACCGTTACGCAGCTTTTCAACGAGAATCTTCGTGTCTTCGGGAGAAGAACGGGTAAGAACTTGTAGTCTAGGCACCACTTTGAGCATCTCTGCATCATTCAACTGCCGAAAGACTGGTCCTTCCATAATAATGTCTCCGTAAAGATTCCCTATTGGGAAGCGATAGAGCGGGCAGCAAAGACCTTTTGACGGCTACACCAGCTTTCTGGCAGTCTACAACATCCTGTCGAACGCATTCGCGTAGAAGATATTCCATCCGATGAGAGTGAGCTCGCGAGTGAGGTCTTCAAGAAGCCAAGGGGAGGGTGAGATAGATCGACATACATCTTCGTCCCCGTTCCGGCGAAACCCCGGTGGAGGCCAGATGGGAAAGCCGTGATAGCAAATGGCGATGGTTCGGAGTGATTGCTTGGCATAAAAGATGATCATACGGGAAACACTGACTTCAGCGCACGCGTCGATTTTGGGATGAAAACATCGGTCGCGGTGGTGTTTCCGTTCACAGGTGGAGCTTGGGCTTGTTAAGGGGCGGGGTCGAATGCAGAGGCGAAGGGGTGCGTTGAGATGATTTGTATGCAACAACGGTGGTGGATGGGCTGCAAGTACGCGCTTGAGGCGCATTTTAAGGCAACAGCGCTGGAGGGATTATGATGCGTGTATGACACGGCTGGGACACGACACTCGTACGGGTGGGTAATACGGGATGAGCTGGGACGAGTGTACGCGCTTGCGGAAATGTATAACAAGTGGGTGGAGGCGTGCGTGCACGGGTGGGTCTTGGGCTAACATCAGTAATTTGCTCACGGCCTTATCCGCACTTAGCACACTTGGCCCGTCAAGAAAAAGTGCCAAAAGTGAACCAATTGGCAAAAGTGACTGCCAAGGCGTGATTAAGACGTTTTTGCTCCAGCACGTCCAAGATTTTCTTAGGTCACAATTGGAAAAGCAGAAAAAGTAAAAAAAGTAGTGTAAGTAGTCTAATCACAATACTTTCTGTCTAAGATGCAATCTCGAAAGAGTGATGATCTGCATACTTATTAACATAGAAGGATTTGAATGCGTCGTATGAATGGTGTGGCTTTATTTCGAGTGGAATGGGATCCGTGCCGTAGACGGGTATTAGATGTGCTGCACGGTAAATCGACTCGATGTGGATAATTGCAAAGTTGGGTGTGTGATTGGGAAGAGTGCCTGGGTGAACAATCCACATTCCGGTGAGCTCGTCAGGCTCCTCGCCGTCTTTATCAAACCAGCATATGGCTGCACAAGGATAAGTGATGCCCTTATAGACGAAGGAGAAAAAACAAAAAACACGGGCGATTTCATACCCGTGCATCCCATCTGCATCTGCATCTGTTCCGACGAATACACAGTCATAGCGTGGGCCCTCGCCCCTCCACATTGGACAGGATTGGATGTATTCCTTATGCATCCCACCAGTCCCACACAAATCGCTGGGAGCATAAAATCGGGATGATGCGGAATTGAACACGGAAACTGGCCCGTCGTAGCAAGGAAGCTCGAAATGTGGAACAGCCATAATATCACGCAGATCATTGGGGTTCAGGCGCTCGAACAGAAAGCGTCGGACGAGAATTATGAAGTCGGGAATGGCGAGCCTGAGCTCCATGGCTAATGCACCCATGGTCCTTGCACGTTTAGATTCTATGTAGTCACACAAGTAAAAACGAAACTGCAAATGATAGATATGCAAGAACGTACGTCAATTTCATGATAGCTCAACATCTGCTGCGAGGATGGTTGTGCCGTGGTCTGCTTCCCCATCCTCATTGTCAGCTGCAATACTTGCAGAAGGGCGATTTGAAACGCCCTGTGTGGTGCCATCTGTGGGAGTGGTGCCAGGATTGTCTGTGGACATTGTAGGTGGAGCCATTTGAGCTTCAGTGATTGGAAATAAGCTGACAAGTCCTACATTCGATAATAAATTGCATACCTATTAAGTTGAGGGCACTTGATAGGCATGTTCCGTTGAGCATGCTGCGACTTGCAAAGTTGGTTCGTGCAGCCGAGAGCTTGTCAAGTCGCTGATTAGTAACAAGTATCTGACCAAGAGCCTTGTGCTTGTTCGACCGGCGGTATGGTTTCTTTACTGCGGTGATATGTTTGTTCTCTGTTATCGATGAGCAGAGTCCATTTGGTGCACCAAAGAGTTGGATTAGCTCGGGGTAGTGCTTTAAAGAATGCTGGCAGGGAAGTGAAAATGTTGAAACGACACCGGTCCTCTTGAAAACTTCCTGGTAACGGTGGAATCGATCGATTGCCTCACTGACGCTATTCAGTGCAGAGTCGGTAATGACATTCTGACAGACAAGATAACAAAACTCTATGAATGCGCGGAAAGTGCATATGATGTTGTCTGGGACATAGCCTTCTATTGCTGCAATATAAACCTTATGAATTTGGCTATGAAAAAATGAAAAAAAAAAAATTCCATGACTGGGGTAGATGAACCTTCATCAGTCCCTTGAAATCATTACCGGTCCACTGTTTGAATCCCCGGCCCTGTGGGAAGCGACGGAGGCCAGCAAAAGGTGCAATAGCGGCAATACTAATGTGGAATGTTTGGTGATAAACAGCAGAAAGTAAAGTAATAACACGTACCGTCTATCAATGTCATCCATGATGTGCTCTGCTTGTCGCGTCGATCCTGATGTTAGTAAAATGAACTTCTCTACCCAGTCTACCAGATGATCTTTAAATGTTCCCTTGATGAGCTGGTGGAGTATATCTGGAGCGATGAGTTGATGTATGTTGGCACGAGGGAAGTC
>JBBPQL010000277.1:0-34506 GCA_038092515.1 Boletus subparvulus | reverse complement strand
TGAGGGGGAGTGTTGTTAATCCATTTCGTATGGGTTAGAACAGTAGTAGCTTACATAAGCAGGCCTTATTTCGGCCTCGTATTACTGTAGTTTTTCTTTAGTGACTACACTATAGTTTTCTACACTTGCCACTGGCATCGTCCGTCGTGCTGTCGTCACTACCTTGTCCATCTCCATCTCCACCTCCCTGGACCTCTCCATGGCTCTTGACGTTGCCTGTTCGACTCCCACCTTGGCCTTTCGCATGCACATCCTTGTGCCGCTGCCAGTGGTCTGTGTTGGTGTTGTCAGTGCGCCCGGCTGACTGTGTGCTGTTGCATACTGATGTCGTTGCGGTCTCGCCTTCGTGGGCTGCCAGTCTGCGCTCCATTGGGCTGGTGTGTGCTGGCTCCAGCATCACTGGTCATGGCTTGACCATCTCACCGCTCAGGTGGCATGCTGGACTGGCTGGGTGTGCTTGTGTCCATAGATGTGTTTGCTGTCATCTCAGCAGCAGTCTCATCCATGGACGTCTTCGCCTCGCCGTCTTGATCGACTCCTGCGCCCTCTTTGCCCTTTGGCTCGTTGCCAGTACGAGTCCTCTTGCTGGCTTCTCCACCCTCGACATCGACTCCTGCTGCCTTCTTGTGGCTCCTTGCCACTCCATGGACATCCCTGTTCAACTTGGTGTCTCGTGGCATCCACGTTGGCTGCGTGGTTGTTGATTCATCGACTGGGACCCTCCTGAGCTCGTTGCTTGCTCCAGTCCAACTTCCTCCCTCAAGCGATGTGCTCGGGAGGGCTGCTGGTGGGTTGGACGACTCATCCTCTGGCCTTGTGGGCCCGGTGTGTGTCACATTTGGCTTTGTGGCGTCAGTGGTTGGGTCGTCGACCTGCCAATTGGCCATATGGGGTTCTGGGCTGCTCGCCAGTGTCGCAAGGCTCATGCCAGCAGTCGTTTTGGCTGTGGTTGCTGTGCCTGGTCTTCTCACTGTGGCTTCATCCTTGCTGACTCTCTTGGCCGCCCTCTGACCCTTTCTACCCTTTTCCTTGATTTGGCTTCCACTTTCTGTGCAATGTCTTGGCTTGTGATGACTCCTGGTAGGCTTTTCTTTGACTTCGACTGATCCTGACTCGACTCTGACTTTTCTGCATTTGCGCACCTTGTGGCCACACTCGCTGCACTTCTGCCAGGCTGTGCCAAAGGTTTTTCGTGTGTGCACAGCCACTTGTGGCTCTGCGTCGTGACATCCTTCAAGCTTTTGCAGTCGTTCTTGTAGCGGTTGTACTGTACATAGATTTGTCAAATTGATTTGTCAGGTATTTGTAGTAGTCATGAGCGGTCTCAAGGTAAAGCAATGATCCGAAAATTGAATCTGGGATTCCTGAAGCTAAAATAAGCTTTGCTGTTCAAGTTGCCTATTAGGCTCCGAGACTGTGCCGTCGAGATAGGAATATAAACCAGCTTCTTTGATGACTGTTTCAACTTTCTCACACCATGTGGACCAGTTTTGACCATCCATTGCGAGTTGTGGAATGTTGTCATCAAACTCCATTGGGTAAGACTTTCTTGGGGTTTAGCTGGTGAATGAGCTAACAGGAAGCTGCAGGGCTTATAACCTGTAGAAAACTATAGTGTAGTCACTAAAGAAAAACTACAGTACTAGATGACCGAAATAGGTCGTGGTTATGTAAGCTACTGGCTGTCGAACCCATACAAGATGAGTTTTTGATAGTACTCAGGTTCTCTATCCCACTTTTCACTTCCCTTCTCGTGCTGCCACCCATATTTCGCACAGGACACACTGAACTGATGTGTTCTAGTTACGTTGTCCCCACTCTGTTTAGGCGCATGCTATCCTGTGCTCCCAGGCCTGTCAGCCTTGCACATGTTCAAGGAACAGAATACGACTGATGCAGCACACCTGGATGGGCTGCTTGAAGTGCAGTTTTTGAAGTGTTGATGGATGCTGCCCAAGCAGGTGGACTGCCAGATGAAGTGGAAGTGGAGTGGCTAGTGGTGGCCATGGTGTTGGCTCACTGGCACTGTGCAATTTGAGAACATTCATTCCTCGAAGACGTTCCTCCTACATGGAATTGTAATAGATGCATGTATGCGTGCATGTGTCCTGATCCACTCAGGATCATAAAAGTTTTCTCAATGTTGGGGTGTGGGTCTGATGAAGATATACTCAGCATGGTAGGTTATGTGTCTTACAGCCATTGTGAAAAGATGTTAGGGTTTGTGGTGCTGATGATATTACCTTCTCGGAGAAGGACGACTGGATGACAGATATGTATCCTGGACTCTGTGAGACCAAGATGTTGGACACCCCGTGTTCCTTTAGGTAAGATAGTTACAATGATGAGCAGTGGTTTGTAGAAGAGGAGGATTCAATAGGATTCAAGTCCCATTGGGACTTGCTTGATATTAATCAGTATCCACAATCTTCCGAAACCCAGGAGCTCTAGAGAACAAATCCCATGGATGGCCATCCATGTGGCAGCACACCAAGTTACCTCACACCCCTCTGAGTCACTGATGTCCACAAGGAAAAAATAATGACAAGAGCCACATACAAGGGTTCATTGAGTGAGTTGTCATCCTGGATCACCATCTATATATATATAGTATGAATTCCAGTGAGCTCAATGACCTGGTTCACCTGACTTCCCTGCAATTGTCACAACCATGATACCAATGTCATGACTCTGTACCCTCATGTGGCTTGCTTTGTGCAAGGTGTATATATCATGTTACAAATCTCCCCAATAATGCTTTCTAACTCTTCCCTTCCAAGCATCCACAACATGCGCCGAATCCTTTGGCTCATCATGTTTTACTTACCTTTCATTCCACTCAGGTACTATCTACTCGCAGGCTATCTGCTCTGGCCTGTTGGCCAGCTGTTGCATCGACACTTCTGGACTGCAATCGGGGTGGCTTGCAAAGTGAATCTGTTTGATGAAATGTCCATCTGCAAACTCATGGACTCATCTGTTGGCAATGCAGACCTGCTATACAGACCAAATTCACTGGGTTGGAGAGCCTTCTGTTCTGTGCCACTGAAGTCATGCCACTCATTCAAAATCTCATCACAGCCCACCTATCCATTGATGATCTCATTGTGGTCATGAAGATGAGCAGTCTGGTCTCATGTGCTCCCCTTGTTGAGGAACTTTCTGCCATCTCTGTCAAGACAAAGGAAGCATCTCACAATCTTCAGAAGCTCTTCACACAGGTGCAAGGTTCAGTTGATATATACATATTCATTCTTTATGTGACCATTGGTTAATCTAATATTTTACATTATTTAGAATGGTTTCCGTCAATGAGCACCTACTCCTGCTCCTCCAGAACAGGATCTCTCCTACTTCTGCTCTATCCGCATATTTCTATGTCATTGGCAATTCTCTTGACTCCAACAAATGCTCCTTCTCAAGCCTCCAGATCACTGTGGTGTATCAGAAGATGCTCACCCAATTTTAAGAAGTTTTATCAGTCCTGTTGCTATGAGCGAGTATTGTGCAAGGGAACTGTCATATCCATGATTTCACCTTGTTCAACTCCGGTCCTCTGGGACACCTCTGCACCTCTGCACCTCTGCACCTCTGCACCTCTGCACCTCCAAACTTGGTAAATCTCCATTAGTATCCAGTGTACTATCTCCTTTAGTCCATCTACATTCGTTCCTCTTGCCTTGTAGATTACTCCGACCCAGTGTTTCCACAGCTTGGTACCTTTGTATGTACCTCCGGAGCACTGCTCTGCTTCAGGACTCTGTATTATACTCCAGTAGTATATAATCTGTACTTACTATCCTCATGTACTTCAGTCTGAATATTGACTAAGATAAACTCTTTCTGTCCAACCCTGTCTGTCCCCTCATCCGATCTAGGCTTCAGACTTCGGCATTACCCTTGTCATTGTCATTGTCTATCTTGAGCTCATTGACATCACCAACGTCTCCAAGTTACTCCAATCTGCTCCGCTTCTCTGGGACCCAATTAACAGCAAGGGCATAGCACATAAGCTAAGGCCAAGTCCCAACCAACTCTGACCAACTCCGGAGTTTCCGGAGTTCCTGCAAGGAGTTTGCATGACCTTAACAGGAACCTCGACAGCATTGAAGCAAAATTGGGCGTCATACGAGACCTGGTGGCCCTAGAGAGTGGTACCATCATGTCACAACAATCAGACCCCCTTACCTACATCCTCACTCTATTGAAGTTGCCCACTCAGTGAATGGCAAGGCTGAACACCCAGCTTCAGTCAATCCAGGAAATCAGCCGCCTTCACATAGCGGCAACGTGGTTGGTTGCAAGAACTTTTACTGGTCTGCAGGAGCTGGAGGGTGCTCTGGAAGTGGTGAAATTGATGGCGCTGGGTGCAGAGTTGGTTGATGGAGTGCCCATGGAGGTCATAATCAACACCTTTGTGAAGGGCATCGACAGGGTCCATCATACAAGTTGTGCTCAATTGACACTCTCGGAGGGTGCTGTGAACATGTAACTTTGCTGGTGTACTTACACATAACAAGATAAGATTGGTCACTCTGGCTACTTGGAACATGCTCCCTAGAGGATTCCATCCCAGCTCGATCAAGAGGATGCCTGATCAGCTTCATCATCCAAGTTGCATGAGCCGCCATCTCTCGCCCATGAGATAAGTCACTTTATCCGAGAAAATTTACTGTAGAATGAGTAGAAGGGTTCCCGGGAAGCCCCAGATCTCTTAGTTCAGTGCAAGTGAGTGACAGCAGCAACAGCAGTCCATGACTTATCGCCATCTCGCTAGTCAACTGCATGTTCAATGACGTGCTTGAGCGCCTCGAGCGAATCATTCACGTTGGTCGTTTTAATTATCATTCCATACATGTAACTACACACTTTAAAATGATATGTTGACTACATCGCTCGAGCAGACCTGAGGCACGTTGTGAGCAGGGCAAGAAGTTTGAAGTCTTACCGGTGATGTAGCGAGATTCATCTAATTGACTGGTAGGCCATATACCGAGCTGACACCATACTGCTGTATTGATGATCAGAACAATGACAACGATGAATGAAATGCCTCATACGACAAGCTGGAATCACTGAATCGGCTGGACGGTAACCAAGAAAGGATGGTTGAATATCACCTTTTGTCGACTCGTCGAGGTGATGGTTTCCATGTGATGATAAACGACCACTCAGATTTTGACCATCTGGGGTAAGAGGTGTGCCTGGAGATGGTGACAGATGGTTGCTATTACTGTTTGGGATGGACAGAGGTGTCGCAGGAACTTTTTCACTGTGCGGTGCGAAAGAGTTCTGTGGAGAGGTCTGCAGATGGTGGGCAAGGTCCAGTGCCACAGAGGATGTTGAGATCTAACAAAGCCTGAAAAATAAATCTTACCTTGTTCGCATAAGATGCAAACTTGTCATCATCCAACATCGGAAGGTTCCTCATGGCATCTTTATAATATGAGGTACACCGGACCAAAAACAGCACAACTCGAACTCACGTGCATCATGCATCATGCCAAAGTTGTACTGTTAACCAGGACGTGCATGATTGTCCTCATTATACCGCCCTCTAGCCATGACAGAGGGCACAACTGCACCAGAACTTGGTGTGACCCGGTTAGGTCTTTCTCCAGAGAGCACCATCCCTCAGAAATGCTCTACCAAGTCTTCGTCATGACTGCTTGTGGTAGTATGACAACTCGGCATGCTCTTCGCACCGGCACAGTTGTACTGTCCATTCATACCGTGACCAGATCCAAGCTCAGGCGAGAGATTGACGGATGGGGCATAAGCAACAGACTTGCACTTGTCAGCAACAGCAGAACCAACAGCTTTTGAGAGAACCTCCACATTGACCGAAGAATGGGAAAGGGTTGACTTGATGAGGTTGTCCCCATGCAAAACAGCATTGATGCGCAGTGGGGTGGTCGGGGCGGAGACTGCTGTACCGACGGGGTCGTAGGGGATACAAAGCAGCTCCTGTGCTTGCTGCTGCTCCAAAACCCGCATCTGGTCCTCAAACAGCTTCCGCTGGATAGCACACTGATGTTCGTGTTCCAAATGCTCTAATTCGATGCGCTTTGTCAAGAAATGCCTGATGCGGAGAATTCTAATTTAGAAACGGGCACTTCTATGGAAGGAGACATACCGAGTCTGCAAGATCAAGGAAAGTAGGTGGACTCTGCTTTCCGCCATCCAAGGCGCAATTATCGGCAGAGGTATTAATGTTTTCAGTAATGTTCATCTTGAATTGTAAAGCGAGAATGACTTTCCTTCCAAAAGAAGTAGAAGACAGAAAACGAATTGAATGAAGAAATGAGATTAGGAAATGGTAATGCTAGTTGCACAGTGATAATCCTGCAAAGGGGATGCTAGTTAGAAGTGATGTGCAGAGTGCAGCGCAACAAAGTCACCTTGAAGCCAATTTTGAGCTGTTCTAGTGTGGACTGGCGATACAATGCGGCCAGGAGGGCTGGTGGAACGAATGCGCTGGTGACTCAGATGCAGGACAGAAGTGAGTGGGAAGTGTTGGACGATGAAGAGGACATACCTGTTGAAGTGTCTGGGATTCTTGGTGCGTGATGCAAAGGAGGACGCTAGATGTGAGTACTATAGTAGAAAAGACCAGCGAATTTAGTGGGGTTTCACCATGCATCCATGCTTGGAGCTCCCTGCTTGATGCGGACGGCGATGGATGGCTACTAGATTTACCAGATTTACCTGAACTTACCGTATTTGTTGATAGGTTTACCAGGACTTTCCGTGTTTGCCCAAATTTACTGGGTTAAGCGATTTAATGGACTTAGCTCACATAACACAGCGCTTGGTCACCCTCAGACATCTTTCTCTTGATAGTTCCAGGTGGCTGGGTGCTCAACAACATATTAATTCATCTAGGTCTGTTTTATTTTTCTCTCTCTCTCTGGCCCGCTTTGGTTTTAGTCCCACCTCCCCCAGTCCTCCTCACCTACATTTCAACCACATTGCCTGCCATTTCCGGACGCTTATGTCAGCACCTGTCACCCTCCACGACTCTCACAGCCCTCACCTCCAAGTACGCGACACAAAAAAACAGTTGCCCGTGCTCAAGCGCTCACTGTCCACTCGTACGGTAAGGGATACATCGTGCTCACACACTGTACCTCACTGACAGGGCTCAGAGGGGACAAAAAAGGTCTGTCTGTTGGAAGATTTCCGACCACTCGGGGGTCTTCGGGTCATCGTCAACAGGTATGCCCACATCTCAATGGGACCTGACGTGTTCTTATCAATTGTGTAGATGCCGCCCACTGACCCCATCAAACTCGTTGTCTTCCTTCCTGCTCTCTGTCGCAAAATGGGCATCCCTTATGTTATCGCCAAGGGCTTGGCACGGTCGTTTGCGAGAGGCCAGCTACTGTGCTGTCCCTTCAGGACATCAAGAGCAAGGTCCAGCGCGAACTCACCAGCCTCATCAGCACTGCCAAACCCAACCTGTGAGCTACACGACAAACTGATAGTATATAAGAACTGATGGTATTTTTTTTCCGGCAGAGTATGAGGAGTAGCATCGTCGGTGGTATCCGTGATTTGATGGCCACAGGTCCACCTGGATGTTCTGCAATGCACCCAACTCCACCGTGCTCATCTGGAGTTCTTGTCTCATGTCGCTCAGGGGATCTTAGATTGTAAGCAGTAAGTCGCTTATATGTACCGTGGGAAATGGGCATATCATGAACATCGGAAGCACTGGCAAGGCAACCCCGTGCAATCTGCAGAGGTACAAGACCTAATTCAGTTGATTAAACACAAAGTGAACATGGACGGAAGTACCAGGACCTACAGTGTCGCCATGTCGAAATAATTCATGGACCAAATCCATGTGTGGGCCACCGAGCAGCTCTGACCTCTGTCTGACAGGTCCCGATCATTTACCGACATCATCAAAGGCCTCCTTCTTGGTTCGCATACAGAACCAGTCGAGTTTTCACTTGAGGAGCACACCAACTTGACCAGGATGCTCGAGATGCTTGCATTTAGCACAGTGGCTTGGAACCTGTGGACAAGGTGTTTTGAGCTGGTCAAGCTGAAGCAGAAGGACCTCACGATCGCTCTGATGCCCGTTCACGACGTCCTCATGAAGTATCTTGGGGATCAGGTCCTGTCGTCAAGTGACAGGCGGTGAGCTTTGAGATTTTCTTGTCGAACTGGAAGGGGTGGCAGCAATGTGTCGACAAGGGAAAAGAGACTGATCTGTGATGTCAGTCAGTCTCGTTCAAGTTGCTCATCGATCCCATGATGCACTTGCTGACTCCGGGTCTAGGTAATCGGTACAAGATGTACCCGCAGCCTGATCTGACATCATGTGACTGCTTCTACTGGTTGACGCTCTGGATCTCATTCATTGAGCTTGTCCATTATCGTCACCCATTGGACCCAGATGACTACATATTTCCCGCGATGGGGGCAGCTGGTGTAATCCAGCCGCGTGAACCACTGTCCCACGATGCAGTGCAGAACTGGATAGACAAAGCTGTATCAGGCACAAAAATAACAGTGTCAAACGGTGGAAACTTTACGACGCACATGTACCGGTGGGGTGGGGCCCAGTACCGATACATGTTTGCACCTGTCGGGCAACGTTTCACCCTGGCGAAGGTGCATTGGTGGGGCGGCCAAGAACGAGCAAGTGAGAGGTTTTCCCGTTATGTGAAAGCTGCCGCAGTTGCTGATTGTTGCAATAGCGGGACATGATGATTTGGTACCTGCTGGATGAGCTCCATGCATATGAGACAGACCACAGTGATGCACTGTGTCCCATCCAACGAGAGGCCGATGTCTCACTGCTTGGTGAGCACGCGCTCGTCAAGCCTGCAACAACTGAGGACGTACAGATCCTGCAAGCAAACATCAGCACCAACCTTCAACAGGCCATCCAGCAGATAACCAACATCGTCGTGGCGAGCAGTAAATCTGGTGGCATGTGCCCTGCCACCATGTCATTACCACTCAATCTCCTTGCTCTCAATTCCGACATGAACTCGCCACTCTCACTGGCACCCACTCCAATGATTGCACAAGGAGCAGAATGGGGAACAGCCCCACTCACCTCACTATTGGTATGTCTCCTACCTTCGACAACATCCCAGGTCGTTGCGAACCAGGGCTCTCTCAGGCTGCCTGCTAGTGGATTGCAGCACAACTGGTGTTCTCACAAGGTCTCCTGCCCTCTACTGACTGAGGGTCTCGTGATTCCTGACATACCCATCTTGAACGAAGATGGCACTCGACAACACCGCCGGGATTCCTGGCAGGAGGTTGTCAAGTAATGGATTGAGGGCGATCTGAAGCACGGGTTGGTGGTGCCACTGAAGGACTGGCCACCAGAGTGGTACCAGGGGGCAAACAAGTCGCTTTTCGCCATGAAGCGCCACAACCGGGGCCTTGTCACACAAGAGTTCATCACCCAGTGAGTGTCCCAGTCTGAGTCCGACACCTGCTTGCCATTCGTGGCGGTCGCTGATGAGTCACATCCATTTACAGTTACGACTCCAATGAGTTGCGTTTCTTGGCTGCCTACCCACAGGCCGCCAAGGGACACACTGCCCTTCTTCGCGTGATCAAGGACGTGATGCGGCAGCGTGGCCAGACGATTCCCTGCCGCCAGAAGCCGCCAAAGGCTCGAACCACCTCTGCCATCCTTTGTCAGCTGTCCCACAGCAGCCACTCGCCCTCGCCATCGATGCTGTCATCGTCTGCAACCCCATTCCCAGGACCACCTCAGTCCTTCAAGTTCTGAGTGACTCGAGTCCCACTGTCGAGCTGTTCGGGTTCAAAGTAAAATAAATTCACCCCATACTCATACATTATGTCATGGACTGTCCATAGTTTCTGCTGCCATACCGTACCGCCATTTAATCGTCGCCATCGTCGTCGACCTTCTCTCACTGCACGTCAGACAGCGCGCGCCCTGAGATTCAGTGTGGCGGTGAGGAACCCCGACCTGAAATGGCAGGTGGAGGTGGGTCACGTGACAACTCAATGGCCCAGGCGGTAAATTTCTTCACCTAAGTATACGTAAGTAATCCTGGGCCCCCAGCCCCACCATCTCCATCAAATGCCAGCAAGCACCCTTACGCATCACATACCACTAGTTACAACAACTGAAGATTTACTTCTGAGCAAGCTGCAATGTTAATGAGTCACAGAACACGACTATATATCTTGTCCACCTCCGTTATCTAGCAACCCTTGCTGTGTTCATCCTTCTCCCCAGTCTGATGCATCCAACTGAATGCTATGAGCTGATGTGATTTCTTCAATGGATGGATGAAAGACACAGACCACTGAATGCTGCTGAGGCACCTCCCATCCAGATCCTCGGCTTTTCGACCAGTTTCATGTGTGGTGGACCTCTCTTCAACTAGTCTTTGCAGAAAGATCTGGTGAAGGACTTTGAAACCCCCTCCCAGTGTATGTGGCCCAAAATGTTTATGCATGTTTTGATATTCATCATCACAATGCACTCCTAGCACTGGCAAGTCCAGTATGGCAGGTGTATAGATAACCCCTGGGATGAGATTGCTATTCAATATGTGATGGTGACATCCTACATCATGTGGAAACCAGAAGAGGCTTCCAATGAACAGTTCCAACTCATTTCGTGTATCTATCTACCTTTGGACTCCAGGTCAACTTATGAGGATGCTCTGCAGGTCGTTCTTCTGGTGTTTTTACTCAAAACACAGGGCGGACCATGCCCACCTTGTTCTCCATGCTGCGTGCTCGCGGGAATCTTGCTTTTGATGTGAGTTATTTGATATGTTGGCATTCGTGTTTTGACATGTTCCATCAGTTCAGGCCGCTTCAATGCAAAGGTTAATCGTCAGTAAACAGACGGAGAGTGCCGCAGGGGTGGTGGCAAAGGCATTCAGCAACTGTATGACTGATTGGTATGTGTCTCAAGCTACACATCGCGGCCCTGTTTCACTTACATGAAATAACTGTCTGGAGAACATCTCCAGCAGATCAATCTTGGAACTGGGACATCTGTTATGTTTCTGGTCTTGTCCTGAAGTGCTACTTCTGTGTGAGTCTCTATTACATTCCAACGCGTCTAGCAGTGGTTAATACAGTCTAGGCCAGATGGATATCTCTGTTGAAAAACATCTTGCGAGCACTGCATGAAAATCCAGATATACCTCCTCTGACCGCTTACCCTTGCTCACATCAAGTGTGCCATCGCATTTTGGTGACGGTGTGCTTCATGTTGTGAAAGGTCGATTACTGATTGAAGGTCACTATCTCGGAATGCTCTGCTTTTTGAATGAAGACTATGCCAAGGTAATATACCTCCCAAATCAATCATACAGGCCGTTACCTTCTTATGCAGGACATCCTCACAGATCACATTTTCAGACAAATCTTGACATGTTTGGTTCCATTGTGCATCCTGCAAGGCCACCTCACATCCAAGATAATCCTGGATCAGTACCCTGTCCTGGATGAACTCTTCTCACCATTCATAATAGAAATCCACACAGATGATATCATTGCATATGATACAGCACTCGATCATTGGGAGCACCATCTTGTCAAACTGAGCCACTGGACCATGATTGAAAAAGCACATGGCAGACATGCCCCCACTCTTCACCTTTCCATTGACTATGCTGAGTGCTTGGTACACAGGTTGTTATGGTTTGTCTCCTAGCCAATGGTATCTTTCTGTTCTCTTTTTATTGTCGAACCCATCTTCTCTTTGGTATATGTTTGTACAATTGGATTCATTGTCTAATCCTTTTGGACTCTTCTAACACTGCATTTATTGAACTATAACCCCATGCCGTTCTTCTTCTCCTATTACCAGATGAGGTGTTATCTCTTACTCATTGTTGCTTACTGTCTTGTTCTTATCTGCGGACAGCCTTCATCTTTCTATCTGATTATATCGTATTGGATATGTGTTCCTGCTTACTCATTACATTTCTGCTTGTTCCATAGCCTTCTATGCTTACGCATCCTATGCTATAAGTAGTCTGCCGCATGTACTGTACTCCTCATTCTTGATCTATGCAATTCAGCATTCTCTTGACTCCAAGAGCAATCAGCTTTTGACCTAAGACACTTGAACTTCCTTCGACTTGATCCTTTCCCTGTTGTTACTTGAGGAAGCAGCATCTCTTCGTGAGTACCTCCCTTGAGACAAGACTTGTTTCACTACAACCTACAAGAGTATGTCTCACGTAACACAGGTGGATAGCATGTGACAAAAGTATGTGGGTCCCTATGATGTTGATATTTCACTGCTCGTCATATATTTCGGGAAACAATGTTTCCATGGATGACTTGGAGGCTGAGTTTCATTGTGAATATGATCTACAAGGGATATATGAGGGAATATGTATATATATATATCACACAAGAAGCAGATGGTTGTGTTAGCAAGTATGAATACCTTCCTGAGGCTGGGGGTCAACAATCCCCATGCATATTGCTGTAGCACTCCTAGCATACAAATGCACATAATGGTGACTTATCATGCTGACTACTAGTAGGATGAGAGAACAGGTTGTCTCCACAAATGACACTTTGTTGTGTGGGTTTTGGAATCTGCTTGTCAATTTACCTTTCATGAGCAGAATGGAGTCTCCTACCAAGTCCTACAGAAACACTGGCAACTTGGAGAGCATACAGATGCCAAGCCTCATTTTGAGTCTGCTGTGTTTGTCACGAGTGACAACTTACACAGCATCCATATTCGCTATTTGGTCATATGTACAATGAAATGACTTGGAAACTCGAGTGGGCCAGAGTCAGTTTCTTCCCTCCATCACACATCATTTCCTTCACAAGGACTGCTTCACAGCCACTAGCTCTATGTTCGTCGTTTTGTACGATCATATTAATACTCTCTGATGGTGTCATTGTTCATCATGTACAACTTGTCGCCCCATACTACAGTTCAAGATGGATATGCATTTGGGAAAGTCTTCGTCAAGCTTCCTCTGGATTAATAATGTCTCCCAGGCCTGAACCATCTTTTTGGGGGCTTGGCCCTGTGTCATGCATTTATCGATGGTAACCTCCTCACATTCCAATGCCCTGAATATTCAGTCAGCATTCAGGTGATCAGCAGGAAAAGTCATGTGGCATCAAATCCCCAATCTGACAACTTGTCGGATGCTGATACTTCCATGTAACTATGAAAAAGTCAGGAGATAGTATTGGAGAGACCAGTACATCTCTGTGCTTATATTCCACCCCTTTTACCTTTCACCTGACTGCCTTACTGTTATCCCTTCGCTCCGAACTCTTTTTAGTTGCTAAGACTGGTCTCAGTTTATACCAGACCATGCCGAGCGTGTCTGGACTACTCAGTTTACATTGTTAATATGTTACCACTTCACTTTCTATCGGTACCATCGGCCTCCAATCCATCTTTCCAGTGTCGAAAGCATCCAGTTAGACACTGGTCTCGGGCCCAGTACCTGACCCCATTTACTTGTTTCCTTTGGACTTGACAGCTATCTTGAGTTTGACAGTCTCAGGTATATTGAATAGTATGTAAGTACTCAGTGGTTGGGAAACCAGCTGTATTCCTACCTATTGAATAGTAAGTACTATAGGTAGTTAGCTAGTGTAGGTAAATGTAAATGATTAGTATGCTCACCTCAGTGGTTGGGAAACCAGCTGAGGTGTAAACTAACTATGACGCACGAAAATAGTACGTGCTTACATAATGTGGTGGCTATATGACCACACTCGAGTTTGTCTACTCCAACACTCCCCCTCAAATGGAAGTGGGGTCTACTGTAGTGGAAGAAAAGAAGGTAATCAACAGAATGAATATACCTAATAAAATATACCATTAAAAGAATGATATTGTGTTCATGCAGCATCATGCACAGTCACAACGCGTTTTGCAGAATTTAACCTGGGTAAAAATGTTTTCCGAAACGTGAAGACTCCACTTGAAATATAGATTGACGTTTGGGATGCGGTGAGACTTGAAGTTTCCCCGACTGAAAATATGTAGGCGAAAACTTGAAGTCGGGACGAATGTACTGGTGCCATCAGAATGTTGGTTCAAACAAGAAGTATTGTCATGGCCAAAAGGTGTAGCGAAACTTGAAATAATGTATTCAACTATAGAATTCGCTTTAACTTCAAACTTTGGCGAAGGCTGGACGACGGCCTGAATTTCTCATCCAGATGAACAAATAAAACAAGCATTATTCTTGAAGTTCTGACGCACATTAAAAAATCCGACTATATTTCAAGTGCAAACTGTCGACGGAACTAATCGGCCGAGTTGCGACCCGTGGCTTGCCCGCATTTTGCCTGGTGAGCGGGGAACAGCACATTGCCCTCACCACGTTGCCTCACCACTCCGAGTCTTCTGAATCCTGAGCGAACAACAGTGGATAGGGTACATATAAAGGGTTGTAGCATACAGTTAATCCTGTGTAAGTTGGGGTCACACCGGTGATACTTAAGTAGTGATTTATGAGATCTCACCTTGGACAACAAGAGGACTATCACAGCATTACGCGACAATGCCCACCTCGCATAATGACTAGACACCCAGGAGCATTTTACAATTTCCAGCATGTCTTCAAGGTTGGAAGAATACACCTTGGCTGGAAAGTGCGGGTATGCAGAGAATGAGTCAGCCACCTTCAAATTTCCACTCAATGGGCGCTGCCTTTGAATGGCAAGGAGAAATGACTCCCCATCACGGTAGATGTATTTGATGCTCCTGGGGACCGGCGATGATGAAAAGTCTCCGCGAGGATAGAACAAAATCAGTGAGTTGCCGAGGTGAGTGGATGACCAACTATAGATTACTCCGCTGCTGTGCTTTATGTTGGCACGCAAGATGGCTGTGCCTTGTCCAATTAGCTGTCGAAGGTCATCAGGTAGCGCAACAGCATAGGAGCTATCTGCAAGGTTCGGGAGAATGATTCCATCGACATTCGTTTTCTCACTGGCATCCTGAGATCAGTATGCCTGATCAAGTAAGACTTTGCATTCGCGAATAGCAGCCGGGCAATCAGGGCGAGATATCCAAGCACGAAGCTTGGCACCCTTGACATATGAATAAAACATGGTGTTTTCGAGTTTGCCTACCGGGAATCATCAGCTTTGGTTGCTGTGTAGTCGGAGGGAAAACTCACCAGGCTTATGGTTACCTGGTAGACGTTGAAGGACACCAATCAGGTGCTCGAAAGGAAACGTCCACCATGATTGAACTGGACCGAAAAGGACAAGATAGTCATAGATGTGAAAGGCTGCATGATGGTTTGGATGAAGAGAAGACGAAGGGTAGACAGATTTAAGATTTCCAACATAGCTTGCGATACAGGAACGATATGCTGAGGCACATTCAAGAGTCATTGTTTGTGCACAGGCCAGGTAAACGGCCGAAACGAGGGACATTGTGTGATCAAGAGCCGCAATGGCATCCGAGTCGGGACTGTGAGCTCCCCAAATGCTGATGAGGGCAATTGGAATGTAGACCATGATAAGTGATCGCCATTCAGCTGCTTTGATGCTGCCTGCTGATGCTTCGCCGAAGTTACAAGGAGGAGATTCAAACCATGAAGGCGTCAAGATGTCCTGGATGATTTCGCGGATTCTTTCGATAACTTCCTCCATATTACGTTCATGCTCACGCTGGCAGAGTGGGACAGTGGCGGCAAGGGGCATTCGGTGTCACTACTGAGATGTCAACAACCCTGTCATCTGTGGAGTGGATCTACTCACCCAATTAACGAGCCCCTCTATGTAGTCAGTTTTATGCATTCTTGGCCTTGTGAGTGTACAGCCCAACGTCTCACAGACGTACTGCAATGAGTGCACATTCTTGCGAAAGAGACCTGCATGAAGCTTGCTCATGAACCGATCTATACGTCCAACATCATGTGGCAAGGGCACTTGCGTGATGAGAAGGTCGTGGATAGTGCTGACTTGCGACATCTCCTTCATGGTCATGGAGAGAGCTGCGGCAGTGTCCGTGGTGAGTGTTTTGAAGTCATAACTGAAGGCAGGAGGTGCTTCCGAGATCTGTGATGTGCTTTCATTTGTGATACCGAGGAGGTTTCGCGTATGGTGGGCGACCAGGCCCTCCAATATGCAGTGCATAGCATCGACGACGAGCTGCCTAGCCGGGTCCCAATATGGCAGCCGCCAAAGCTCTGACCATCGAACACCATACTCCTTAAACAATCTTTCACGTTCAGCAGTGGATGGGGCATCCCTCCACTGTTCAGCATAATGACGAAGTGCGTCCTTATCACAGGGTACCCAGTTCTCAGAGTCCACTCAGCCGTAGCTATTCCTATGATAGCAGCTGCATGCGCTACAAATCCAGTGACTTTGGACACCAGCGAATGCAGAAATGTGGCGTGCAGTGGGGAGATCGCAAACGGTAAGTGCAATGGCACTGCGGGTGGTATGTCCATGCAGGTAGTTGGCCGTTCGAGAATAGCGGACACCTCACTCCCAAGAAATCGTGAGGTCGTTGATTAGTGGGCGGATGTAGTGGTTGAGATTTTCGAGTGAGGGTTGGCTGGGGCCGGGAATGATCCCAGCAAGGTACAGGTTCTCTGGCTTGTACCTTATATCGAGAGGTAGGTTGAGGCACACCATGGAGATTATCCCAGATGACGTCTTTGCCCCTCGTAATTTCATCCCCTCAGGATTGAAGAAATCAACGTGTAAAGCAAAGGTATATCTCCCTTCACTGCCTCTGTCGACGAAGAGCTTGCCTGGTGTTGGGCCACTGAATTCACGAAGGAACTGGGCTTCAAAAGGATTCTTGATGAAATGGGGAGGGGGTTCGGACAGGGAGGCCACGAGTTCATCACAAGATTGATCCATAAGTGCTTCTATATCACGTCTGGAGAGAAGATTGGCAAGGTAGTCGTTAAAGTCGCGGTAAATGAAAGTCTTCTTTGGAACGTGTTCACTGCTTGGACGTATATCCAACAGTGGTTCTCCACACGTGGTCTCGGGAGTCGGGCGATGAGTGCAGAACTCCGGGTAAGTTGGTACATTGGAGCCGGGAGAGTAAGTTGGTGCGTAGGTGCAGTGGCATGCACAGGTGGCAAACACAATAGTTTTGTAGTTGAGTTTAAACTTGGCGAGGGTGCTCTTGATTGTAGCTGGTATTTGCCTAAGAACATTCTCGTGAGAGAGGCTGAGCGTTCCATCACTTCGTTGGAAAGCGAGGAAAAGTAACAAAGAGAGGGCGGTGAGAATGAAGTTGCTGTCACGTTCGTTCACATTCATGACAACACTGCATATCAGGCCAATGACGAGCACGACCTGAGTGATGGTACTCATATGCTCAACAGGGCTCTGATCTTGTTCATCTGTATTTAGGTCAGCGGTTGAATGGAGGCATGAGAAAAAAAGGGATCTCACCGTTGTCAAACTCTAGGGAGCCAGTGGAGGGAGGGAGGGGTGGAGTGTGTGCGAGTAGCTCGGCATCAAGCTTGCGCAGGGTTTCAGCAACCTCTTCCTTGCGAGAAGTCACGGCAGGTGTGTTGCGCTTGATGCCCTCCAGGGCATGGCGAAGGACACCAAGTTCCTCTTGGAGAGGAGTAATAGATGCACCAGATGGATCCAACATGAGACGAAAGCATCGCTGACAACGACTCTCGATGTTGGATAATAGTTCCAATGCCTTGACTGAATGGCGGTTAGTGTCCTTCTTGGCCACTCCGTGACTGGTGGCGGATGCTGGATGACATGGACATGCTTGTCGGAGACGTCGTGCACTAGTAATGAACCAGGCAGCTCATTTTGGCTGGAAGGGAATGGTGCTGGACTATGGTGGGTTATATGACTCGAAGAGTGGCTGTCAGTGATGTTGGGGGCAGAACATGGGTCAGGAGTTGGTGCCATGTTGTGGTCAGGAGGGCAACTTGAGGGTGTTGTATCATGGAGGACAAGACGGCTGAGGCTTTCAATGACATCAGAAACAGAAAGGTGGTCTGGGGAGCCATTGATGATATGACGACCAGGTGCAATGCCTTCATGAGCGCCGTGTGATTCCCATAACTTGCTGGGGGTGCTGTTTTGGTCGGGTCCGTTGTCGGTGAGCGTCAAGGCAAAAAGACGAGCAGCTAAGTTGCTAGTCTCTGACCCAGGGGAGTCCACCAAGCATGATGGGTCTGCTTGGGTCTGGACTGCTGACTGTGAAGATTTGCATCTAGAATGCTCGTCTCGGATGCGCTTCAAGTGCACAGGGATGAGCTTCAGATCCATCAGCACCCCGCAAGCGTTCATCTTGATACACTCCTCGCACGTGCATCGCTTGAAAGGATGTGAAGAAGGCATGTAGCTGTAGCCTAACTTGGGATTTTCAGCTAAGACATATGAGACTCCTTCGAAATATGACTTACCGAAGCCTGCAACGAGTACTGGGGCTGGGGGGGTAAGGTGTGGGAGTAAGTTGAACCTACTTATAAGAGAACGGGATGGCATGTTATCAGCGTGGTGTACTCCACGAACGCTGAAATGACTACCTCACTGGTAGCATGCTACCTGGTTTGCTTGTTCCCAATCGTGGTGCGTTGACCTTATTTGCTTGTTCCCAATCGGCGGTGTGTTGAGTCTGCATGGTTACCTTGAAAAATATAATGAATCTTCCATGATGACAAGAAGATGTACTAACACATACCTGCAAGGATCAGTGAATGACCTGAATCCAATTTTCGACCACCAGTGGGCGCTGCTGAAAATGAGGTGCATATCAACTGACCGTGCTCACCTCTTTCCAGATCCGGAATTTGTAATACGCCGGTACCAGTGCCCACTCTGAGTTATCCCGGTGCAAATGTCATGGTTGATTGGTGAGGTGAGTACAAAATCATAAGTATATGATGGTATCTCTCGAAGTGCCTGGCTTCTCTACCGTATGTGCAGATTTGAAACCTCTCGTGTTAAATTTCCCACTTCCATCGTCAGGTCGGCCAATTTCCCATGGGTCCTTGAGAGCCTTATCTTTATGGGTGCCTGTCACAAGATCCACCGCAAGCTGCTGTATCGCCAATGCTCTAAGAGCCTCAAGATCAGTAGTTTTGAGTTTCTCGGCCGGGGAATGAGCCTGAGGCGCACAGTGAGTCACCAAGTGATCACACCATTGCTCAGGAAGCTAGATGCTTTCTGCCCACCCTGTATACTACTAATTGTGTAAGTAAACCTCTCGTGTACTAAAAGAAAATGATGTACCTGCTGTAGGCCAAGTGATCCTGCTTGCAAGGACACAAAGATCCCAGCAGCAAGCAAGAATAGTAGGATCCTCGGGAGCGAAATCCATCCAGAAGTCACTTCGGCCTCTCCCATCACCTTTTGAGCTGCGGCACAGTAGTGGTAAGTCCACACCTGAACAAGAGATTTTCTTCGACCTTGAACAGGAGATGCACTTGCGATAATGCAACAACCACCCACATCACGTACCTATGATCTGTCTTAGTCAATTCTATAGATTTAGCATGTACATGTACTGTAATTGTCTGCACCAAGCCATCCTTTGAATGCAGCAACTTCGTCTGCAACTGACCTGACCTTCTTTCAAATAGGTATATGGATCTGTTGTCACTCCCTCCAACAACAAGCCTCAAGTCTTCTCCAAATGCGACCTGTTTCGGGAGAGGCACCAAAGGTGGATCGGTGACAAAGCTTCTGATTGGAGTCGCGTTGTCCAGGGAGTATAATGTAAAGCCATTCATAGCATTGTCTACGACAATGAGCTCTTTCTTCAGATTGACATTGGTGCAACCTCTACGAGAGGTACTAGTAGGTAAGTTGACTCAAAATACAATGAGAAATACACACATGATGGAGTCGTATTGGTGTTCACTAAGAATGGTTCCATCAGCAGCATTCATCTTAACGCTACTGGCAGGTGAGCTCTAGCATGCTATCACTTGTTCGTATTACTTACACGTTGCCATCATATAAACCAAAAATATAGACAAAACCCCGATGTGAAAAGGTGATTGACTTGGGTATCGTGTGGTTCATGCGCCCAGAGAACACCGGTTGAAGCTGTGAGTTAGCATTTAGTAAGAGAACCTGAATTACGCTGTCTCGCATTCCAATGACAACACGGGCACCTGGTTCAGACCAAGTAGTATCACATGCAATACAAGTGATCTCGAATCCACCTCCAAGTCTTTGTGCACATATTTCCTGATATTGTTTCTTTCCGATGTCAGAGCTCGGAGTAATATCCCACGACGTATGACATGATGACAACACCTACAATTGCGGGACTTGAGCACAGGAATACGAGGTACCCCAATGCCGTGCCATAGCAGAGGGTTTCTGTAGAAGCATACTTTGTTTTGATCCAAATTGCACAGCTAATAGCACCGTAGGATCCAAAGTTGGAACAAGCAAGTTCCTTGTGTAATTTGATGTCCCATAGCTTAATCCCGTTGGAACCTATATTTCCCACTGGGTGCCCGCTCAACCTCGATCCTACCAGTTCTAAATTTGGACATACCTCCACTGGCAAGAATGTCGCCCGTGCTAGAGAGAGCAAGTGCATGGATGGACACATTCCCCTGCGTGAACGAGGCTGAATTGGTATAGCTCTGGGAGGGCTTTGTAAACATATTTGTGATCTGTGAGAGCATCTTTGTTGCCTATCATCCGCTGTTCATTGTATTTAAGCCCTATCTCTTCAATTGTTATGCACCGGGTGCAAGTCAGGTTTATCATATACACATTGCTTTTGTAAATCTTTAGATGAGAGTCACTTATGTACGTATGGTAACTTTTTGTTTTACATTGTTCATATGCTTACAGCCGCTGCACTCCTGCCTTTATTGTAGGCATGATTGGCATCGGGTTACGCCACTGGCCCGCTGCACTCCCGCCTTTATTGTAGGCATGATTGGCATCGGGTTATGCCACTGGCCCGCTCCACTCCCGCCTTTATTGTTGGGCACAATTTGGGATCAGGTTAAACTGCCGCACTCCCGCCTTTATTGTTAAGGCATGATTCAAGCCCGAGTTAAGTGCCGCATCTCCATTGAATGGTCTTCAACACAACTCATCATCATCATCCATGCCTACTACTACCATCACACCCATCCCTCCATTCCATGATGACCATTCGAATGCACCTCCACCCTGCACTCCCATTCTCACAGATGAGCAAGAGCTCTGGGGGAAAGTCACTCGTCCTTCAGGTTTGCTTGCTGATGAAATACTTACGCCTTCCCATGTCGATGCCCCTCATCCACTTCCATTACAAGTACAGAAAGCTGCCCCAGAATTCAAGCTAGCTTCTGCAAAATCACCCAAAGCAGCAGCTCGCTTCCTCTCTCCCACTCCGTATACAAAGAAACCACTCAAGCCAGCCAACTCATCAGATGAAGGTTCAATCGAAAGCTCAGATGTTGAGTCAGTGTCAAGCACAAGTTCCAAATCCTCAAAAATATCCAAGCCTGCTGGCGAGCCTGGGTGTCCTGGAGGGGCGGTTATAACCTAGAAATGGCCTTGTGTTGGAACCAGAAGTTGTACTCCAGGTTCAAGGTTAGTTATTCCTGTGCTATATAGCCCCTTACTCGTCAAGGTGACAGGTTTAATGTAGAAGTATGTCCATATGCTCATTGACGAGCACCTCGATGTGTCGAAATGTGCTTCCGTTCAAGACACTACCCTGCTCAAGATCGTGCAAGACAAGGTATGTGGTTCCATTGCACATGTGCTGATGGATGCTCATCATGTTAAGGCGATTGCTAAGTTCCCAGATCTTGAAAATTACGCTCGATGCTGGCCAGTGACTGACCTTGTTATGATGCGACTGAAGTATACATCGAGCCGTGCGAGAAGGCAGGAGATGGAGATGGCTGCGGGCAAGGCCAAGAAACTTGTATGGAATATTTTACATGTAATCTGCTTCCTGCCTTACACTTTCTACAGAAATGAGTGACATTGTCTCCAGGATATTTGTATCCGTAGCGTAGTGTCGGTTTGTAGCATCATATGGATCACACTTTCAGAACCTCCGAAAAGTCAGCACTGTGCCTCAAGTGTCCTAAAATGGCTGGTCATGAGACTCCAGCTGTCTGAGCATGATGTCTACTTCTGGTGTGGTAACGTTGTCCAACAACGCCGATTGCCTGGCATGACATTTTCTATCCATCTCACTCAATTCGAACTACTGGCAAGGTACTACTCGTTCAAGATAAGTAGTTGTACTTCTCCATATTTCGTAAGGTACATCTAAGCTTGTCTTTGCAAACGCTCTTGGACATGGGAACTAACTCGCAGGCTAACTGGCTTCACGAAGGCAAGTGAACAAGGTGGCCTGGTCCCAGCCATTCCACCAACATGTCGGGAGAAGCTGTAAGTAACTTCAGTTGGGAAGGGCATCACGTCACCGCAGCGCACTCACCATTTCATCATATAGTCTGCGATTGCTGCATCCCGAGACCGCATGTTCACCACTGCCTGCAGAGGTCCAACTCCAACTCTCATCACAATGGCATCGCCACGAAACCTGCTGTCATCACCACTCAAGAGCAGGTTCTGGCGAAGACGGCAATGGCGCTTGAAGAACACACAAAATCGGTAAGTTTATTGTCCCTCAACAATGGAAACTGCACAGTTGTGAATGTATGGCTGCAGACAAAAATCTTGCAAAAGGCTCTCGGCAACAGGAAATCTTCTGGCCATTCGTGACACATTGGTACAGCGTGTCAGCATGGTCACCTGGCGGGGCTGGGGCCAACTGGATGAATAAAGTCAGCATTTGAGGTGAAGTTCCATGCTCTGTGCATAAAAATGTCCTCAAGGATGATCAGATCAGATTAAACACGATGCTTACAGTTTGGCAAGGAAAAACATAGGTGCGTGAGTTAACCATGATGAATCTGGTATCTGATTGAAGGAGCAACAAGGGGTAGTGACCAGCACCAAGCATCGAGAGTAATCAGCAAGTGCACAATGGAACTGTGGGGACCAGCACTGGGGAATGGTAATGCAAGGAGTGGGTGATGCAACAGCATTTTAATCTTCAGGTTTGGTACCCACAATAGGTAGGTCAATCCCAGGTGCGACAATTTCACTGACAATTAGACAATAGATCTTGCCTCCTTGGAGAGAAATGAAGGGCAAATTTGTTCTATACCCGCCCCCAATTCCACATCCACGTACAATCAATCTTATGGGCGTCTCGCTCTGTGTCCGCCCAAAAATTTCTCATTCACGTGCAAGTTTACCGGGTGGAGCTGTGTCGCCTCGACATCTTAGTTGCACAAGTTAACCATGATGAATCGGAGTGGGCGATACAACAGCATTTCAATCTTCAGATTGGGTATACACACAAATAGGTAAGTGACAGTCGAGCCCAGGTGTGATGCTGTAACTATTCCACGACAACAGGTAGACAATAGATCTGCCTTCCAATGAAGGGTAATTTCATTCTCTGTCCACCCCAAATTCCACATCCACGTACAGGTTTACCATGCGTTTTATCAGGCGGAGTTGTGTCGCCTTCATATCTAACTCATTTAGCACACGCTGCCATAAACAGCATCGAGGTGGGCTCTCTTTCATCTTTTTTTTTGTCCTTTTTGTTCATGTCCAGGTTCTCGTCCAGAATGGCAGGTGATGACAATGGTGAGTCGACAGAAATATACCCTGTCCTGACTAGATCCATCTCCCCATCCACTTCCTTCCCTCCTTTTGCCTGGTGCAATATCCGCTGACAAGATGTCCATGCCTGGTGCAATAGCCGCTGATGAAATGTCCACTCCCTACTCCCCAACTTTGTTCAATGAAGATGATGAGGCTATGGTCAGCAACCTTTCCCAATGTCAAGGCAACGTCAATTTGTCCAGTGACGACGATGAAATGGCTATAGCACAAGACCTTTTTGTACCAGATGCTGTAGGTCAGCATGCCCCTGATGAAGCACAGACACCACAGCCCTCCGAGTCACAAGTCTCACTAGGCTCCCAAAAACGATACGGAGATGATACTGAGCAGTCTGGCGGTTCAAAGGTACACTTTCTTACTTGCACGTATTACTTATCTTACCAATGTTTCAGGCTGAAGCATACCTACCTGACAAGTGCCGCCATAGAGAAGTCGACTTCTCTATGGACTTACAAGAGCAACTCTATGGAAAGGAAGCATCCGTCAGTCGGTTGAAGACGAAGATGCGCACGCAGGGGCAAGTACATATATGAGTGAATTCGCAACTGCCATAGTCACAAAGCTTGTTATTTAGGGCTTCTCTGAGGAGCGGAAACAACTTAAAAAGCGCTATGAAAGCCTCCTACAGTCGACCCTACACAATTACCAGTCACATACCAATACTGTCGCGGAATTACATACTCTGCTCCAACAGAAGGAAACCGAAGTCTTCTTGCTTCGGGACGAGCTGAAGGTGAGTCTCATCATGATGTAGTATATCGTGCATTTTACTAATCAGCACACATAGGAACAGGGCAGTCGGAGTGATCAGCTACAAGAAGAATTCCAGAACAATCAGCCACAAGTAGCCCAACAGCACAAGGCTGATATGGACAACTTCCGCCAGCAAATCATGACAAGTTCCTCCCCTCTGATCATGCTAAGAGCGAAGTACTAACTCAGTAGCTCACTATCTAGCTCAAGATGCAAACACATGTAGAGAAGCTAGAAGCATCCAAGAACACTGAGATCAAGGCTCAAGTGCAAACACAGGTCACAAGGCTTCGAGACGTAATGCAGGTACGTGATGAGACGATCAGAATGACACAGACAACAGAGACTGAGAGACTGATCTCCATTAGGCCAAGAAGGAATGGGAGCTTGCCAACATCGAGCAACGCTACTCACGTACTATGAAGAATGTAAGTTTTCTGTGGTTCACTTCACTGCTGTGGATTCATTCGTGACCGCAGGTCCCTCCTGTTACACCTCAGCACAACGCTACAGAGTCATGGGGAGACCAAGAGTCCTCGCAGAGACCTAACAGTGATGGTGACTCAAGACCATCAATGCAACTACCCACACCATTTCGGCATCCCCACATGGCTCCATCTCTTGATGCAATCAAACAAATTCGAAAGGGTTGAGCAATTTCAGCACGCACACGTCTCATTGAAGTGGATGTATGTCACCCTGATAGACGAGCATCGCTCAAATGCTAATGCTTCTCGCAAGCTTGATGAACAACCAAATATGCATCCTTCACAGGAGCCTACTCCCCTCTCAGACCAAGATCGCAGGGAGTCCCTGCTTGGTCAACCCACAAATATCTCTTCCGTGATTGATGCTGTTTCCAAAAGTGTTGAAGGTGCCATTCGCAATATACTTGTGAACGGAAGCCTTTCACTACCAAAGCACAATCCTCGGCGAAGAAAAATCGAGAATGAAGAGGTCGAGCTCCAGAAGCAAGTAGAACTCGGCGAGGATCGAAGTTTCATATTAGTATGTCGCTCTACTCACTGTTCTAAATCCAGGTTACACTAAAGCTTAACAGGAACAAGTTCGTCGACTCTTCAAGGAAAGACTCAGCATTACGCAAGACATTGACATCTCACGCATGAGCCGGCTGCCTCAAAGGATGTCCATGAGTATGAGTATGAAGATGGACCAGGACCAGATCCCTACAATCTGGCTTTCAACCTCACTCGCAATTACTCGTCGCCCTGGAATACATTGGTTCTTGAGTTTCTTCTGCGAGAACTTCAAGAGCACTGCACCGAGGAGGAGTGGACGATTACACGATCTGACAATTACATTTGAGACATCTTAAAGGACCAGTACAAACGACTACGGACTGTATGGAATAATGCTCAGCCTAAGCTAACTTCGAGAGGCACTGCGGAGACACCTGGTGAAACCGAGGCCTGGCTTGTCGAAGAAAGGATTGTAGGAATTATCTGATTGCGTCATATGGACTAACCCTTGTATGTACATGTATACATGTATGTACGTATGTAAATGACTGTACAATATATGTATATGGCCTGAGTGATCGATGGGATGCCTCCCATCGATTATCACTCAGTTCAGGTCCACGGCTAGTATCCGCTCCCAGTCGGTATCAGCTACTACCCTATTCTTCAACAAGGATGCAAGCAGCGAAGAGAGTAGGCAGGCCACTCAACACCGAACTGTGAGTTCATTGTGCTCACGAACATGCCTCATCTAATTGTACTGCTAGAAATATCAGCGCAGGATGATGTTGCTCAAACAACTGGTTGTGATGAAGTCCAAGGGGCAAGCATTGCCGGGTGATGCTAACACCGATCTATCCAGCTGGAAGTGGCTTCGCCACCTCATCAAGACGCTTGGTGAACACGGCATGAGCTCCGAAGAGAGTTCAGTGGAGAATGGCATAGAGAATGTCTTGCGGGTGAAGCAGATGTATTGGCGAAGGAATATCGACCGCAAATTGGACATCATAGACCGTGAACGCATCATCAATGGCGACATATTTTCCCCACATGGCTCGAAACCACTCCCCAGGAAGTGGGCAGCCGATAATCCAACAACTTCCAGCAAGCCCAAGATGGGTCTTCCGCTTGCATTGTATGATAGCGTGTGGTTCTCACAGCTGACCGAATGCCAGTCGGAGGCACTAGCACCTTCCAAAGAAAATTTCTTGTGGAAGAAGGTCGCCGTAGCCTAGATCATTAGGTATGTACACTACTGTTGCTACTCGACTCTTAACTAACTCTCCCAATTATATAGTATTGATGTACATGTATTCTACCCGCTATCATTGGATGGAGAAGACTCGGAGTGGTGAGGCAACATGGTGAGGGCGATGTACTATTCCCCGCTCACCAGGCAAAATGCGGGCGAGCCACGGGTCGCAACTCGGCCGATTAGTTCCGTCGACAGTTTGCACTTGAAATATAGTCGGATTTTTTAATGTGCATCAGAACTTCAAGAATAATGCTTGTTTTATTTGTTCGTCTGGATGAGAAATTCAGGCTGTCGTCCAGCCTTCGCCAAAGTTTGAAGTTAAAGCGAATTCTATAGTCGAATACATTATTTCAAGTTTCGCTACACCTTTCGGCCGTGACAATACTTCTTGTTTGAACGAACATTCTGATGGCGCCAGTACATTAGTCCCAACTTCAAGTCTCGCCGTATCCCAAACATCAATCTATATTTCAAGTGGAGTCTTCACGTTTCGGAAAACATTTTTACCCGGGTTAAATTCTGCAAAACGCGTCGTGAGTGTAGTCCGTGTGGTGTCCGAGTCGCGTCGCGCTCGAGCGGTTACCCGATATGGTAAGTCGCGGCTCGGCTAGTGGTCGCGCTGTCCAAGTGCGCGCGGTCCATCTTCAATCGACTCCTGCCGGCTTGTCTTCGCGTATCGCGCCTCGGGATCGCTGTACCGCCATCTCCGGTTCATATACAGCATGTACGATGCGTCCGATCCGCCCGATCCGGCCGTGACGCGCCCGTGTGACCTGGTAGGTCTTCCTGGGGTTTCTGACTCTTGTAGGTCGCGATTTGAGTCGTCCGCGACGACGCGGTGGATTCGGATGGTCCGTAGGTAGCCGGTGATCGTTGTTGGGTGGCTGGGATGGCTCAGGTGCGTCCGTCGTGCGTGCGCTGTCTGTATTGACCCGTCTCGCCTTCAGCTAGCGGTGTTGTTTCGACTCGTTTTGAGTCGCAGCGTGCGCCGCTCGTTGCGCCATCCTTCCAGCCTCGCATTCCATCCATCTCATCGCCTTCGCCATCGCTCCGGCGCTCCAGATCGTCCTCGACGTCTCCCAATCCATCTCGCTCGCCTAACCGGCCTCCTGGCCCTCTATCTCGACTTGGCGGGTTCGCATCGCCGCCGCGCGCATTCCCGTCGCTCCTGGCTCGTACCCGGTCGTATCCGGCGCTGTCGACAACGCTTTCGCGGTCCCGAACGACCTCGACGCCTCTCGACTCGACTTGCTCACCCACAAGCCCTCCTGGCCCTGTATCTCGACGCGACGCGTTCGTACCGCCGCCGACATCGCTCGTAATGCCTATGGGGCCTTCCTGGGTGCTGTGGACGTCCCCTGGTACGACCGTCTCGCCGTCCGGCTCGTCAGGCTCCTCTCCAGGTCTACCTGGTGAGTACTTTCGACTTCTCGACTCCAGGCGTTCGCTGACGCGTTCCGACGTTTTACGCAGCTTCTTCGACCGCTTCCCAACGTCCTCGACGCTCCATGACGCTGTCGATGCGTCCGCGTTGTCTCCCGGGTCATCTGGCTCGTCCTGAGCCCCTTCGGGTGAGTCTTCTCGACCTCTTCGCTTCGAGCCTTCGCTGATGCGATCCGACATGTTCACCAGCTTCTTCAGCCGGACCCTAGCGTCCTCGTCGTCCTCAGATGGTCCCGACGCGTTCTCTTCGGCGCTGGTACGTCCGACGTCGCAGCTCGGATTAGGTATTCTCTCCCCCTCGAGCTCGACGCTCGGGGGTTCGTTCTGTCGATTCGCGGCTTCGTCGGGTGGTTCAGGTGGTTGAGGTGGCTCTGGGGGTGCTCTAGGTGCGTCATCGACGCCTGTGGAGGTGCGCTGACCGTTTTCTTCAGCTCTTGTCGTCGATCGCGCGTGCATACTCGCGCTCCATTCCTCTGCCTCAATGGACGCTTCTCGTCGCGTTCCGGGACTCTCCCCCATGACCTGTGGGTCTCGGCACGCCCCTGCGACCCTCCCGTTGGCCTCTGTGTCCGCGCTTTCGAGCGCAGCGCTCTCGTTTCGTTCGGTCTTGGTCTCGGTGCTCGACGCTCGGCTCGTCAGATGGTTCGTCCGGCACACCTGGCCGACGTTTTTCGTCGTCGCCATTGCCTGGACCCTCCTGGACGCTTCTCGGCGCCTTTGACGCGGCCGTCTGGACCTCCTCCACCCTCGCACCCTCAACCGTCAGGTAGTTGGTCGGGCTTCCCGGGTCGACGCGCTTCAACGCTGCTGTCGCCCATGCCCGCTCAGCCTTCTCTCGACACCCTTGGCCGCCTCGTCTCGACTCGTTCGCGACTCCCTCGCCCCCTCGTGCCCTTAGGTGTGTCGGGTGGTTCTGTGGGTGCGTCCGGACGACGCTCGTCGTCACCCGTCGTGTCCTCAGGGTCTCTCGACGGTCTGCTTGGGTCCGTCGTCTCGGCGTCTGGGTGGTCGCGCGACGCACTCCGTGCGCTCGCGCTGGTCTTCGTCAGCTGGCCTTGGTCCCGAGTGGCCCTGGCCTGGTTGTTGCGGGGTGCGGCTGCGTCCGTGGACGCGCTCGCTGTCGCTGTGGCAGCGGTCTCGTCCGTGGACGTATCCGCTCTGTCTGCTGGGTCGTCGTCGTCCCTGCCTGCTACTGCCTGGCCCATTTCGTGCGATTCGTTTGCGCGTGGTGGTGTCCGTTGTGGTGGTGCGGTGGTTGACTCGACTGGTGGTGATGGTGGTGGTTTAACAAGTTGGACCATTCGGTCTTGTAGGCCACTCGCCGGGGTGATGAGGCTTGTGCCGTCAGTCATGTCGGCCGTGGTCGCTGTGCCCGGTCCTCTCGCTGCGGCTGCTTCATCAACTCTCCCGTGCGGTGTTTCGCCATTCTCGCCCACTCTACCCTCCGTTTTGACTCGGTTGCACGACCTGTCCGCTGGCACTACTGGCTCAGCGCTCGTCGCGCTCGTGTCTGGGGTGTCAACGGTCTTGTTGTCGACCTGTTGACTTGTCGTTTCGGGTGCCTGGACCCTGGCCGTGCGATGGTCTTCTGTGGTCGCGTTGTCACCGTCTGTCGTCCTTCCGCCCTCTGTGGCTGCGCGGGCTTCACGCGCTAGGCGCTTTTGCCTGAGTAATTTAATTTCGTGTTCCAACTTGTCGAGTGCGGCTTGGCACTCTGGGCTTCGAAGGCCTTTAATGGACCTTTCGCAGTCCCATTCCCTGTGACCGTACCATCCGCACTTGTTGCAGTCGCCTTCGAAGGTAATTGCAGTGCGCGCTGCCACTCCGCGTGAGTTTTTGCTGCGTCGGCTTGAAGATGGCATTTTGAGGTCTTCAGAGGAGTGAACTGTTGGGTTACTGGTAAGTACCAGGGCTCATAACCTGTAGAATACTCAGTATGTCACTGAAGTAAAACTAAGGTAAGAATGGTGCGATGTAGCTATGCTTATGTAAGCAGTAACTACCAAATACAGAATAAAATATCCAACAGACCTTGCTACTATGAGCCCACTTTTGGAGCTAGACATGGAGGAGGTATATATCTTTCAACATTGGACCTAAGTCTTATTATACTGATGCCCTTGTAGCTGATTGTGCACAACTCTCGCCCTAGTAGCCCTATCCCAGTGTGATCCCCAGCTTCAGAGATTCAGTTTGTATGCCATACCCCCTCATCCTTTCATGATAAAGAGACTCGAATGAAGCCTATGAATATACAAGGCCCCATTGCAACAGATGACGAGCCCCCATCAAAGAAACGCAAGACAAATGGAGCCGGAAAGTGGACCAAGCATGATGAACCCACCATAGACAACTTGAATGACAAACCTTTGGATGAGTCCCGAAAGTTCACAGTTCACCTGCAGGTCTACCAGACAGTAGTTGAAAAGAAGCCAGGGCAGGGTGGCAAGTCATCATTGGCCATGTCTTTTGTGTCAAAGGGGCCATTCAGCTTCAACACTCAGTTTTCTTTCGCCAAATTCAAGATGCAAGTCTTGTCTGCACTCTCCTGCGACATCAGCAAGTTACCAGTCTCGAGGTTTGAGTGGAAGTTTGAGGGACAGTCGCAATCAGCCCCTTGCAAGAAAATAGCAAACGAGGCTGACTTTGAAGCTCTGCTTGATGCCATCAAGGCAAAACGCACCACCGAACATGTGGTTGTGTTGTTGTATATGCCACAACCACCCAAGGAAGATGATGTACATGATTTTGATGCATATATGCGGCATGGAATTCACTCAATGAAATTTTAGGAATAGGGTGTTGACACTGAGCAATTTGTGGGCGACCAAGATGATGAAGCTGAGGATGGCCTGTTTGGTAACAAGGCATACATTGTATGTGATGTTTACTGATCAAATGTATGGATAATCTAACCTGGGCTCTACCAAGGCTGCCATGAAAGTGAAGCAAAAAGAGTTCGAGGCACACATCATAACAGAATATCCCATCGGCAACTGTGATCTCTTTCCCCAGTTACGAGTGTGGAAGGACAAAGTCACTGGCAAGTAATACGAGTTGACGTCTATGGCAATCAAATTCTGGGCATCTGCTATTGTAGATCAACATTTTTATTTTGGTTACATCGCTGAAGCTCCTGTACATTTCAGATCAGCAAGAGAGCCACCCTTTTGGAGGCACCAACTGGTGATCATTTTGATGTAGCTCGAGCTCTCAAGGTCCCGAAGCAGCCACCAGCTCCCAGTCAACCTCAAAATGCAAATGCTATGTCATTCGAACCACTGGGTCCTGCACATCCAACCCCCCTGGCTGCCCCAGTGCAGTACTATTCACAGGGTATGCTCCCTCCCGCAGGCTATGCCCAGCCACCTCCGCCATCATAAAGATTTATGCCGCCATACTATCCTCTGCTGCCCTATACCCAGGCACCCTTCATTCACAGCGGCATGCAATATCAATACCTGCAGCCTGCAGGTGCTGGGCTTCCACTTCAGGCCCCAATGTCTTCTCCGAGTACAAGGTCACACAATATTTCGCTCTTTGAATTCTGTACACACTATGGAGTTTCGGAAAGTGACAAACTGAAGCTGGCAAAACTTGAATATCACCCTGGCCATCGTGCCATTGAGAGACTTGAAGAAAATGAGTGGTATGGTCATGGGCAATTTACAAGGTTAGGGTGGGATGCATTCCTTGATGCACACTTTTGTTTTTGTAAGGCCATAAAATCTGGCCAGTTTTGACAGAATTTTGGACTCTCGCATCCATCTCGCTATTGTTGTCTCACCTTCCATTTTGGTTGACTCTTATAGCATACATTCACTTCACATGATTACGACACACAAAGTTTAGTTCCTAATGATGTATCCAGCATTCCTGAACCACCCATGTGCACTCTCTCATGTAATACAAGCTGTAGCTGCCAGCAGTGCATGAATTGGGTCCTCTTCCAACCGCAACTGGTGGCCATGACGATGAAGATAAGCCTTGACTGAGAGAATAAGGTGTAAGTGGGTTTGTGATCATAAGGATTGATCACATACGTGCACTGAAGGATTCTTCGATCGGGGTGAGATCGGGCGAGTATGGGGGGAGAAAAAGCATAAGACATCCTGTGGGGGTCAAACCAGCATGGGATCATTGCAGGTCCGAGCCAAACATACCAGCAGTTTCGACAAGATCAACCAAAGCTTGATTATGGTGGATCCGGCAGTTGTCGAGCACCAGAACCGAGTGTCGTTGAGGAAAAGGATTCATGCGGGGAAGCTATGTAATAGAGCAAATCCAAGGTCACAGAACACAACAAAAAACTTACAACATCTTCAGTAATAAAGTCATAGAACTCGTCTGCATCATACGAGCCTTCTATTGCCTGAGCAGCAAGATATCCATCTGTTGTCAGGGCTGCGCACATGGAGTATCGGGTGCCTTGGACAAAAACATCTCGGATCTGTGCTCGCTGGCCCTGAGCAGCCCTGCCAAATTGTCGTGCATATGTACGTTCATTTTTGCTTGTTTCATCGACGATGACAAACTCGGATCCATTGCCAATGAAGTCTGTAAGGAGCATCTGCTTGAACTCCTTGCATCGAATCTCATCTCGCTCTGCAGCAAGTTTCTGAAGCATCTTTTGGGTAAGTCCAGTATCATTGAGGGTTTGAGACAGTGCCGATGTCGAGATTGAGATCTGGTGTTCAACTGCAAGCCAAGTGCAGACTTCGTCAAGAAAGAGATCAGAGTCCTCAGTATAGAGCTCTACAATGGAATTGAGAATTGCATGAGTAATTGTTCATGTACGTCCGATGAGAGGTGATGGTGGGTGATTGACTTCACTGTGTTCTTCAAAGATCTTCCTCCAGTGGTAACAACTGCTTCTCAAGACTCCCAGGGCGTCACAGATGTCTTCAACATCCCAGCCTCAGTTCCAAAGAGTAAGAGCATGTTGTTTGAGGTCCTTGCTGATTGGCCGATTGACCATCGCAGTCGTATGGTAGATATAGATGGGCAAACTTGATCCTACGCTTCCTTAGTACCTACTTCCTTTTTCGTCCGACCACTGCCGTGCCTCAAATTTTCCTGCAATCTCATTAGCTCTGCACACTGCTGTAATCAATAAGATGATTGGAGAACGGGTGTGAAAGGGGGGAAGGCGAGCCAAGGCCGACACATATTTCAGCTATTTCGGCTACCCTCGGTTGTATTGAGTGCCGTCGCCTACTGCATATTTTGCCATGTGTATTTCCCTTTTCGGCCGCATCATGTTCAAACTCAGCTGTCATCTCGCCTTTTGCTTCACACCACCACCATACCTGCTACACAACCATATCTTCGAAGCAGCCCTCTGTCCCTTACAGTCATACGCACTTATGCGTAGTTATACGGTCGTCCACTGTACTAAATAAGGATAACATTGCTATTCCCCATAGTGCACTAGGGGCGGTTCCTGGGTGATGTTGACCCAAGGCATCTAGGGATAGATGATACATCTGGTCCTACCTTTCATGTGAATACGGGTCATTGTCACGTTGTCATATCTCACATTATGAGGTAGCTCAACACCGGGGTTATCCCGTTGTAAAGATAATAGAATGGCTGGGAGGACTAAGGGTGTAAGATACACTTGCCCTGGGCCGTCAAAGGGAAGAGGCGAGGTGAGGTACTTTGCCCCTAAAGGGACTCAAGGTAAGGGAGGAGTCGGGAGGAAGTCCAAAGCCGAAGGATTAAGTATGGAGAATAGTCCGGGGAGCGACCAGAGTGCAAGACGAAGGGAATGAGTGCGGGATACGGTGACGGTGACGGTGAACGGTGCGGTAGATGGTGAACAGTATGAGGGACGAGTGGTTCAAACAGTTCGAGAATCCAACCAAAAGTGTGTTTCAAATCCTAAGTACAAGGCTTTATAGTCCGGGTATACCCGAGACTGTCAAACTCAAGATAGCTGTCAAGTCCAAAGGAAATGAGTAAAAAGGGTCAGGTACCAGGCCCAAGACCGATGTCTCTAACTGGATGCTTTCAGCACCGGAGAGACCGATCAGAGGCTGATGGTACCGATAGAACGTGAAGCGGTAATGTACTAACAATGTAAACCGAGTAGTCCAGATGCGCTCAGCATGGTCCAGTATAAACCGAGACCGGTCTTAGCAACTAAAAGGGGAGTTCGGAGCGAATGGATAACAGTAAGGCAGTTGGGTGAAAGGTAAAAGGGGTGGAATATAAGCACAGAGACGTACAAGTCTCTACACCGTCTCTGTTATTTTTTGGTTATATCCACTTCCGACCTGCTTGCTGCCTTCCACACAGGTCAAAGTTTCTTTCTTTGTGTCCATTAAAATGTAAGCATCTCAACTTCTCATGCTAAACTCCATCTTGATGGCAATGTATCAGGGCAATTCCTCCTACTTCTCCTGAGCGGGCATGGAC
>JBBPQL010000276.1:0-34570 GCA_038092515.1 Boletus subparvulus | reverse complement strand
AGCCAAGATCTGGTTTGAGGAGCAGGATATCAAGCTTCTGGATTGGCCTGCTCAATCTCCAGACCTTAACCCCATTGAACACACTTGGGGTCATCTCAAAAAATGTCTTTCAGGATATGAGAGGGCTTCCACAGGGGTTCATCAATTATGGGATAGAGTGGTGGTAGAGTGGGGGAAGATTTCTGTGGAGGAGTGTCAGAAATGGATAGAAAGCATGCCTAGAAGGATTCAAGCAGTTATAAGGCCAAGGGAGGTCATACCAAGTACTAAATATCCTTTCTTGTACAAAGTCAAACAACTGTCCCAATGAGTTATCATTTTGCTATGGCTGCCATTTCATCAAATCCTAACCGAATCCCTTGATCCTTGCACCTATAGAAAGCCGGGAGTAAGCGTGTCATCTCATACACTCATATGTTAGGGCCCAGGTTAGATGCGGTTAGGGGTTATTGACTTTAGTGAAAAACATGCAAACATTGGGACAGTTGTTTGAGCCACTGTATATATGTTGCTGGGCCCTTCTTACAAGATGCAAGAGCGATGACTGATCTGTAGCCATTGGTTGCTGCCTTATGACGCATCGTGTTATGAATGCAGCAGTGGTGATATGCGTGTACGTACAGCTACAGCCTTGATGAGGTCACCTGAAACAAAATTGGGTAGTACAATGAAATTTTTGCCTGAAAACATTAGGCTCACCTTTGTGCTCCAGAGTTTGGGGCACTTTTCACAAGCCAATTTCCCAGACGCAGACTCTTCTGCAGTTTGTGCCACTCACGACAGCATTGCCGTGGCAAGCAAACGCAACAGTGACAGGGTAGCGAGACACTGGTTCATCTGGAGGAATAAATGATTCACAATATTTCACTGAAGCTAGAGTATACAACTGGACCCCCACATGCATTGTCTGCACGGCAAGCATTCTACGCTCCTGAAGGAGAGCAGACCCGGCTCTGCCAGAAGTTAGCATGATTCAAGCAGCAGGATTGTTGGGATCTACAGATTTGGAGTATCCAAAGTGGTCGGGATACGCCAAATTTGAGTGTGGTCATACAAATTCCATGCACTGCAGCCAGATCTTCGTGAGCACTATGATAGTACACAAATTTGATTTTCTCAGACATTACACCATGGTTAAGATATGTCACAATCAACTTCTGACCCCGCTCGAAGAAATGCAATGCTTGAGGTCGAATTCTCTTGTCATTTCCTCTGCATATGATATCTGTGGGACATAAACTGATGCTGCCCGTGAAGTCACCTGCAATGTCAGTAAAGTGTACTAGCTTGCAACGACCATTAAGATGAGGTGTAATAACATGCCCACCTGAGCCTCCTGTTGTTATGAAAACCATCTGACCCATGCCTATGGCAAGGCGACTTCCATCCACATCGAAGTCCATACAGCAAACTTCACCCACTTCTCCGAAATAGATCGCCTTTCTTGATAGGAAGATCTGTATAACCCAAAGTTGGTGTAGAAACATAGAGGATCGGCAGGAGACACACCGTTGTGAAGTTCTTCAGCTGAAAAACTGATCCGTTATGACATCCACAAAAAAGAATTCCATTGACTTTCAGATGCCATACCAATGCAGTGACAGCACTCTCAAATCACAAGTTGAATAGTGGGGCTCCATCGGACACTCTCCATATCATCATTACACCATCGTCTCCTCCACTCGCCAGGTATGAACCACAAGGTGAAAAATTTAGCGCATGTATGTCATCTTGATGGCCACTGGTCAGATCCAATGCCAGTCGGAATTTTCGCATAAGCAGAGTTCAGACGTTCAAGTTTAAAGATGCCACCAAACAATTTGAATATCACTTTCTAAATAAGTCGACTACTGATGGTGACTGAGCATGCGGCGCCTTCGTTGTCGTCGCTCATTTCGCTTCCATGGCATTCCTGGTAGCTCTGATGATCACCCGATACGACCTTTCACGGCCGGTTTGCTGGGTCAACTTATAGAACCGATACCATTTGCGATCGTACTTGAGAGCCGGCGCACACAAGGGTGTGGGTGTGCATGGTGGCAGTGCCAGGGAAGAACAAGGGCTGCTCCTAATAAATTTCGCCTGTGTGGTCAGCATTGTGTGCCATGGGTGGGCGTTGTGCCCCTTGGGATGGGATGGGAGGGACTGGACATGGACCTTGCACCCGGTGCTGGGGATCACGGTGGCCATTGGGGTGTGTCGCGGGTGAGACTCGGAGTTGCCACTGTGCAGTCGTCGCAGTCATCATGTCCCATTGGGTGTCGTGATGGCAATCGGGTACATCGCGGGTGGGCGTTGCACCTGTTGGGATGGGAGTGACTGGATGTCGGGCCTCGCACCAGACATTAGGTGTCGTGATGGCCATTGAGGTGGGAGGGAGAGTGCTTGGCATTGGGGTTAGTGGAAGTGGTAATGCACCAATTACAGCAACTGAATCTCTGGAGGTGGATGACTCAGCTCATACAGGTCAGGAGGGGGCGTCAACAGACCTGTTGGTACAGCTGCAGGGGTTGCACCCATATCAAGATTACTCACATCTCGGGAACACAGGGCTGAACAACGGACTGTCAGCGAGCATCGTGGTGACATAGGACTGAACGACGGAGACTGGGGACTATACCGAGGCGATGTTAGCGAGAACGTCGGTGACGTGGGTGAATATCCCGGCGATGTCAAGTTTCGCGCAGGAGATGCAGGTGAGTAGGTTGGCAACATAGGTGCCCTGCCTCGGTCGTAGAACAGCAATTGAGGAACATATGGGGATGTGGAGGAATATGTGTTGGGAGAGCTTGGACTGTAACCGGGTCCAGCAGGCGACATCCTGCCGGCGCTGAGTGGGCTTTGCCTGTACCCAAGGAATGAGAAACTTGCAACATCTTTGCCACCTGGGACGGCGAGTGGTGAGAATCCGGCTGACTCGCCTTTGAATCTGGCCTTGGACCGCACAGGAGAGTTGGTATCATATGGGTCATTGCTACTTGTCCAGGTGTTGTACCACTGTCTGTGGGCTGTGAGCATGTTTTGGACCAGGGGGGGGGTGATCAACAATGGCGTCCTTGAGCATGTCGATGTCCAGCACAACATCGAAAGCACCAGTTCCCATCGGTGCCAACTGCCCAAACATCACATTCTCGGCAATACCGTGACAGTCATCCTTTTCTCCTACAGCTGCGGCTTCCATTAAGATCTCCACCATTTCCTCGAACGAACAGTGCATGAGAGCACCTGTATCAGCCCAGTTAATACCGTGTCGAGTGAGAGCCATCAGTCATCCATTCCTCTTTCGTCCTGATGGAGCCCTTCATTGTGGAACACCGTAATGAGTCGTTCGGCGAGCTGATGTACTGCGTCAACTATGTATGAAGGCTCGAGGTTGTTGGGCTTCCGCCGATCGATATGGAAGACCTGAGTGGTGCCCTGGACGATGCGCTGGAGGTTGACAGGAAAGTGATATGGAAGACCATCTGCACGGGGAAATATATATGTTCGCAGGGAACAATGTTCTTGTATGAGCTGGGCGTATTCTTCATCAAGCTTGGCCTGTAACTCCAACGAACTGTCAGCGACGCTAATCTGTAAAAACACCTGGAAAAAACCCTACTTCTTTATCCATCACGTCCACTCGGTAGTTGTGCCTGAACGTATCCACGGCACGTTTGGCTGCACTGCAGGCAACAATGGATAGCCGAGGGCGTGTTTGGACACCCACAACAGCGTTGAACGTGACGGTGGTGACAGGTATTGCGGTTGTGCATGAGGGACGTGTGGATGGCGAGGAAAGGGGCTGGGTGTGCGCATGTGACGCATTTTGAATGCGATGGTAGTGCGACGATGGGAGGTGGCGATGGAATGGGCATATCAGGAGGCAGAGCTCTTTTGGGTGGGGGTGGGCTTTGATCTGTTGGAGAGTGGAGGAGTGGACGGGGTCATCCTTGCGGGGGTCGAAAAGACGCTGGAGGGAGGTAGGAACTACTGGTTGCATTGGAGGCGAGCCTTGGGTCCTGTCATGACTACTCCTGCACGCAGCCACCAGTTGCATTCGAAATCCAACCAGACAGAGAATCACAATGTGTATTTAAGTAACCCTATTCAGTCGTGACAAGAGATAGCAGCATGTCCACGGATGACCTTCCCATCAAAAATTTCATATGGTTCCGCCATTCTGAGCATCGTCTTGAGTAACCAGCATACAGACATTTTTTAAAAAAAACCTACGCAGCTATACCTTTCGGAATGTCCAGTGGGATGGCCGCCTCATCAGGTCCAAGTTCAGAAAACTCTTCCGGAGTTAAACTTGACAAGTACTCCTTCGAATACAAGTTGATGGGTAAAGCTTTGACGGCTGCTCGTGTACTGACTTTCTGGAGGGAAATCGAGCGCAGGCTGGGCCAGGCACCAGGTGTAGCATCCCACTGTTGTCTGTATCTCGAACGGAGGTGCAGCGTATCGAGTGTGCGCAAGATGGCCGTAGCTTTCGGAGATCACCGCCTTTTAAGGCTAATGCGATATGTCTTCTGCCCTTGACCAGCCTCGTGCTCTGATTCATCAGAGCTCATCCCAGACACCCCTAGGCTCTCTACAACACCCAACGCTGCAGGATACGAAAAGGAGTATGTACCCACAGTTTGAAGGTGACAATTGTATAGCTAGAGAGTTCAAACAGTGAGCTAGCTCCCACGGGCAATTTACAAGCACAAACCTGAGCCTTTCGTTCTTTGCATCTGTGAGCTGTGCGCATTTCTGCAATAGGATCCCTGGGCTGTTGCAGAGGATGACCGGCAGCAGCTTGGGCAATTCATTCCTGTGCCACCCGTGCAACTTCCTGCTGTTGTTCATATACTTTGCGTAGGTATCTGAAATGAACCACAAATGCAGCAAAAATCTCCTTAGCAGATCGCTGGCATCCAGGATGCGTATCACGGAAGCTGGCCGTAAATACATGAGTAGCTGAAGTGTTCCAAGTTGAGCTAGGCACATCGCCAAAATCAAGGCAAAAAGAATCTACTGTGCAACACAGTCCTTTGTCTTTGTCGAAGGATTGTACCTCATCCTTTGTCAGAACATTGGTGAAAGGGAAATGGGGTTCATCCCTGCATAATAGCTCCGCAGCATGCTTATGGATCAAACTCTGCAGTATTGTGTCGTCAGCTGTGTACAAAATAGACGGATCAAATGTACATGAAACTGATTGGTGTCTGACTTCCTGTGGGTGGGTAAAGATTTGACTTTATGAGGGGACGTGTTCTGGACCTCTTTTGCGTGTGGTACAGTCCGCTGGTCACCAAGCTGAGCTTGTAAGACATCAGTGACTGCTGCTTTCACAACATCAATGATGTCCATTCGCATGCTATCCTTCAGAATTTCAAGCTCCTGCCAAGTGACCGGCGTCGAGTCATCCTGGAAGCAATTCAATCCAAACAAAAAGAATATAACTATGATTAGACTTGTACCATGGAATATGTGGCACTATTTCCTTTGGACGTAACTCGGGGTGAAGGTTCCAGTGGTACGGGCTGAGCAGTGGAGGAATTACACGCCTCTGACTCGAGTGGCTGCATCCAAAGCCTCAGTGGATGTGGAAAAGGACTAGCAGCAGAACATTGGTTCTTGGGACGAGACAGGTTGAGAAGCATAGAGAAAAAATCCGAAATCGGCGTACCTTCTTGGGGGTCTGTTCTTGGGGCACTGGGACAGTTTCCAGCATCACAGTAGTATCCCCTTCACTGCAAATCTGCCAAAATATGAGTAAATATGAGTTGAAATACCAAAGAAATGGACATAAACATACCCAGTCAGTGGATTCATCAAAATCTTCCGCAGACATGAACTCATCATCAGACTGGGACATGGCCGTCATATACTATCCGGGCAGTGTGGGCTTTGAGGCTGCAGCTCTAAATATATCTAGTTGCTTTGTGGAGATGTACGCATGGCAACGGCCGCATCCTTGAATGCTTTTTTGACGGGGTTAGCAACAGCTGTGCTCAGCTTCAAAGGTGTTTACCGCCTTGCATTGTCGAGACCACGGTCGGACTTTGATGGGTAGATCTGATTGGTTGGCGGGTCCTATTTTATCCTGGGTTATATTACTACCAAGGCTCTTGCAGAGATCGGAAAGGGTGAACCCGGGAAAGCGATGCAGGTATTCGACCTCATGTTTGGAAACTGTAATCTGAACGAGAGTAATTTGCTGTTGCTCATCAAGGTTTGTGATCCATTTACATGGCAGGTTTTTCATGCAACTAAGCATCTGCGGCTTAGGCCGTCATCCTATTTGTGGCTGAGAGATATGACAAGGCAATCTTGCGTGTTCAAGTTTTGATTCATGTTTCGAGTGATGATGAGTGATTTCATTGCTTGGCAGAGTGGAATTTAGGACTGCGGACCCAATGCCACTAACGAAGCCCTGGAAACTCGTCTTTTTACATCCCTGGCTCCATGATCTCCACAATCTTCTTGATAGATTCGTGTCAGATGGGAGGTCTGGTGCTGGCTTGAGTGATGAGGAGGAGGCTGTGTCCAATGGGGGCTCAGGCGACGCATTGATGATACTTCGGCGCCAGCTTCTCCCTTACATGCTGAGCCTTCAGCTCGGGTGGACACCTCTACAGAGGCATTATGACTGATTGCCCGCCTCAAGTGTCCATTCAATGCGCTCTTGCTCGAGCGGCAGCCAAATGGCCAATACAAGTGTGTCGCCGCCGAGCACGAGATCATGGTTCCGGGAGTCCCGTCCCAGACGAACCCCAAACATATCCAGGTGAAGGTGTTGGATATCATTTGATTGGGATGGAGTATGTGCCCTCCTCTACTTCTTTTCTTTTTATCTCATTCTTCAATCGAGTTTTGTCGTCTTGTCGTCTTGCTTTCTTGCTGTCTCACCGTTTTGTCAATTCTGTGTCATCACTGTGTTCTTCACTGTGCCATCACTGTGTTCTTCACTGTGCTAGCTTTCCTCGTTCGTACTACCACTATTCATTTCATCCCCGTGGGTGGCACTCCTCCGATCTCAATCCTCATTCCACACATGCGGCACCCACCCCATGCACGAGTAGATTTGTAGTACATAGTATTTTTAGTGTCTTGCCCCCTTTGTCTGATTTGTCTGATGGTGCAAGCGTTTTTGGCCCTTCTGTTTCTCATATTACCTGTCATCATAAATGATAGAACCACAGCACTGTGTTTTCTTCTCCATTGAATCACCTCATCCTCCAGAAGTCAAACTAGAGTGTGATGTAAGTTTCTTTCATATTTGTATCACAAAGTGCTGCATCTCACACATGACAGCAAACTCCTGTCTGTCACCAATTGTTCTCGACTACCTGTCTCGAAAGAGGCTCTTGTGTGTAAGCCAACCAACATGCATTATTTTACCAATCCAGCTTCATGACTTCTACTAGTGCCACGAATGATCTGACCCCTGAAAGAAATCAATCCATTATTATCACTGGCCATACTCGGTAAGCTGTTGCTCTTCTTCCTTCTTGCATCTGCTTACATGAGTGCCACTAGCGAGGGCAGTCAGTCTGAGCTCAGTAATGCACAATTGTCTGACTGGCGGGAAGGAAACAAGTAAGCATGGTTTGGGTCAATTGTCAACATACTCACCGCATTTGGCCCCACACAGACAGGGAAGTTGTCCCCAGCTCATGGCTTGTCTCGAGCTCATGCAATTCACATTCCAGGCATTGGTGACCTTAAACAAGCCACTGGAACACTCCCTCAGATGACGCAAACCGATGCCACTTTTAAGAAGTTCTTCAAAGCAATCCGCAGTCATGAGGAGACTGTGTCTTGGTACTCCAGCAAATCCTCGCTAGCACTGGATCAACCACCCATTTCTCTGACTTGCTATGGCGGTACTTTACAAAGTGGCGATCTATTTATCAACATACATTCGAATGGCATTCGATCCTGGATTCAGGAACTGGATTGCTGGGTTTCAGTAGAAGAAGGTCACCCACATCCCTTTCTCAAGAGTTATCATCTCATCCTGCTTAAAAATGGAGATCCAAGTTGGGTGACGAGAAAGACTGTCGTTACTTACAGAGCAAAAACAAGGAATGTTCCTACATAATTGAATGTACTAATGCCACATAGTACTGTACTAAATCAATTGATTCATCTGTCACTGACAAGATGAAATTTCCCCCCCTGTAATGCATCACAGGCCCAGGTGACAAATTATGTCCGCAGATGCACCAAATGGAAGATCCTGAGCCAACCAGAGCCCATATGGTGATTGAGGTTGCTACAGGGGCATGCACAGCCAGCGCGAGAACCGTCGCCCCCACCACTGCCCAAAGTCAAAATGTCCCTCAAGGACTTTGCGCTATGCAAGAAGAAGCAATGGGAGGAGGAAATGGCAGCAAAAGCGTTTCGTTCGCCTGTGACACTGGATGGTCCTGCATTGCCACCCAATCCCAGCATCGACGTCAAAGGGATCTTGCAAGTGAGCTTGCTGGCCTTGTGCAGGCTATGTATTCTGGCAGGATGGTCAACAGTCAGGACGTAAAGATGAATGATGTGACCAAGGAGGATGCCCTGGACTCATCTGGGACTGGGCATGTCAATACGAATGGGTTTGATGGCGGTAGCAGTGGCCATGGGCACGATGCTGTTCGTGGTTCTGGACTTACTGAGGAGACACATCGATTCAGCTTGCGATGTTGTTTCATTGACATCAGACTCGGGTGGCGGCGAATCGATTTCTGGTGCAGAACTGTTCTCCATGGAGAGTATGCTGTTTAGGAATCTGATGGCGCTTGAGGGTGGGGAGAACCGGGATTATCCCGACATTGATGGAGCATGATCAGTTTCGATGTTTTGCAACTTTCGTTCACTACCAGCCACAGAAATCACGATTGCACTCGATGATCACACGTACAAGGACAAAATAAAATCGGCATGCTCCAAAGCCTACGCAATACACAACCGTGTCGACGGACCAGCTTCTCCTTCCACATTGCAGTGCATGCGTACCATTCTCCACCTATACTGCTTTTCCCAGGTGGCCCCTTGAACAAGCGAGGGCTGACCACCCTCTGTAACGACCAAAACCCTCTCAACACCATCAACACCAAGTACCCTGCGCCCCTCGCAGACTCCTGTCCATGTCACAATCAAACCAGTCTGCTCCCTAATCCACATCTGGGACTTTCCCAGGCTCTTGGTCCAGTAAAAGAATATGTCCCCTATCTCAGCCTCAGTGAGCCCTTCCGGGGGATTGCTAATTGGCATCTCTCCTCGGGCTTCGAACCAATGATAAGCGCCAATTGATTCCTGGAACCTGTGGCTCTTCCGGGCTGATACCTAGCGAAGACTGAGCAGAAAGGGAGCAGTTCTATGGAACCAACATACTGCTATGTTGGCGCCAGGTAAAGGAGTAAGTACTCTGTTCGGAGCGCTGGGGCAAACAAAATCAAGCTCGTGCCACAATGCGAAGTGTAACCGACCTCATAATCACATTAATACTATTATCTGGAGGGTTCAGAGTGCCAGAGCGAGATTGGAGTTCTGGGGTTCTACATGTTGGTATTTATTATTAGCTTTGGAGCAAACTGCCTGGCCAGTGAAAAGGCTTACATTGGATGTGTCTTTCGTGTTTCAAAGTGTCGTAAAACCATTGGATCGGAAGGTGGCACAACAGGTGTGGCACCATGTCCATGAGGGTCAGATATCACCACTCGAGTGATACCGCCCACTTGGATTGGAGAACTGTGTCGAAATATCCATCCATCTGCCATCTTGGAGGTGGGGAACAATTTTTGGTGTGCATCACCCGTCGCTCCACAAACAGAATTCATTCTCCACCTGGAGCTCTCGAGTCCGCTAAGCTCGACATACCCGCGACGGCCGCCACCGCCAGTCAACCCCGCCATCCCTATCCCTATTTGAACGCAGAGACCGACTTGGTGATACAGCAGTGGCCAGGACTGTCTACTGTACCGGGTGCATCTCGGGTGGTCGTCTGTGTCCACCCATAATTTCCTTGGTGGGGTAATCTCTTATCTTTTGATATATACCACATAGGCTCAAACGGGGGTGGGTATGTGTATAGAGGGAACAGGCCTTGGAGGGTGGGACGCCCAAGTCAATATCAGGTGCTGGGACACCTTTGAGGGGGATGGATAGTTCCCGGTGAGGCGCTTCAACGCCGAGAGTCTGGATGGGGTAGAGCTGGAGGGTGGCATAGTGGATGGGAACTGGGTGATGGAGGGCCCAGAGGGGACCCTTTTAGCGTGCCACACACCCCCACTTTGGTGTTGGTATCGGTGCCAGGGCAAGGAGCATCATTGGAAAGATGCTCCCCTCTCCGACCTGCTCTATTCCGAGTGTCCACTCTTGCCAGTCAAGTTCGTGCGGGTGACGTTGACCCCGTTCTTGATCCAGCACTCAGAAGAGGTGTTGAAATCCTTCTTTCATCTCTCTATCTCCCCATTCTCTCTCCAAACCTGACCGTCCACAGCTGCCCATCATCCATCCAGCGAGTCAAATACTGCAATATTCAAACGTCAAAGTTTGCCCTCACTCTCGTTGGTGAGCCGCTTCCTTTTAATTTCTAGTTCATATGTTTAGGTCTCTCCTATGATAAAGACCAGGCTATCAAATCGTTATGCGATATATGGCCTCAGCAAGATATCGCTGCCATCTTTCTGACCTCAGGTCGCCCGTCTCCTGTTGTCGGTTGCGGATCATCTCCGTGGCACCAATATACTTCACTCCACGGCACTTATCTACCTTCCCCGATCTCTTTGACAACCCAACTCGATGCTGACGAGGTGCCAGTACACGAGTCAAAGAGAGGTTATGTTTCCCTATCCCCTCTCCCTTCTCCCCCGTCTGCCCTTTGTCCCCATCACACCTTCTAAAGAGGTACAAGCTAATTGCCAGCTCATGCTCTGCATGCATGTGCGTCCAACGTTAGCAATTCAGAGAGTAGTATGCTGGCGAAGAATGTGCAGCAAGAGTTGGCATATACGTCACTCTAAACTGTCACTGCTACTGTTGAAATTTGATATGACCGTGATCCTCCGTCTACCATCATTGACGAGGATTCTGTATTTGTGGAGTCATTCTTCATGATTCCAGATGATGAAAAGTTGATTCGAAGCACTCCACTTCCTTGGCTCCTCTGGTTGGTGCTTGACTGTGCGTGGGTGATAGACAGGAAGTTGGCAATGGCGTTTGTCGCTGGTCGGATTGCGATAGCTTCAAGACAGACTTATTTGCCATGTGGAGGGGAGACAACTCTGAGAAGCTCTCATCCAGTGTTGTGTTCCAGGTGGGGCAGACAAAGATGAGGACGGAACGGGGGATCATCATCAAAGATGTATTCATTTGGTATATACTGCGTGATTAATTACTTACACATTGAATCGTACTTGAAAGCACTTGAATCGATGTGGCATGATCTCGAAGATGTAAGCTACTCAATGTTGGTTAGCTGCTTGGCAAGAATGATTGAGTGTGGCAAAGTTGACAACTTGAAAGTAATATGAACATTTGCTGAGAGTAGACCACCCCTGAGTCATGTGCTGCACAGTACTGCGAATGAGAAACGAGAATGAAAAAAAAATGATGCACGGTGGGTGTGCGTGCATACACATGTGCTTGTGCAACAGGGGGGTGGTGGGGTGGGTTAGACAGTGTCACAGCACGACGGTGGGTGAGAGGCGAGGGGGGCGAGATGGTGTGAGGGGACAGGCGCGTGCGTGTGCTCATGCGTCGTGAAACATGGGAGTGGCAGGGTGGGCAAGACGGCATGAAGGGGACAGGCATGTTCACATGCTCATGTAACGGGGGTGAGACAGCCCGGGTACGAGGGTGGATGTGCGAGGGTGGGACAAAGGCAAGAGTGGGTGAGATGGTGCAACTCAGCGAGGGGATAGGCACATGCAACGGGGGAGTAGCGAGGTGTGCGAGAAGGGTGGGTGCATGGGGGGGATGGCACAAGGGTGGGCAAGAGGCGAGGGCATGTGAGACGGTGCGAGACGGACGGGCACGTACTATAGTAGAACAGGGCCAGCCGCACATGCTCACGTGCACACGAAAATGGGCATGGGGCATCGCGCCTGTTGGGAGGGGAAGTACTGGGCATCACTGTGTCAGGCATCACACCCAGCGTTGAACATCACGCCCGCTGGGATGGGAGATGAGGTGCCGGGCATTTGGCATCGCAGGTGCTGACAGGGCGTTATGGGGGGTGTTGGGGCACGATACATGGTGGTGGTGGGCTGTAGCTGCATACATGGCTTGTTTTGACATGATGGTGGGCGACATGCATTGGGTGTGGTGGTTTGTGCATGCTCACATGCACATACAGTGCTGGGAGCGACGTGGCCTCGACTCGAATGGCTCAGGGGTGTCAGCCGAGTATCGGGTGACGGGGCATTGGAGGCAGAGGGGTAGTGAGGACGGTGGTGGCGAGGGCGAGTAGCGGTGACATGGAGGCAGGTTACTACATAGGTACTATGCTATGTCCCCTGGGTACAAATTTCCAGCTTCCGATGCCGACCCCTCAGGCTGGGTGGCTTCTCGGTTCGCCTACCGGCCCTGGGTATGACCAATTTTTCAGATGGAATGGCATTGTCACGTGGGGCGGCCCGCTGTCATGCTGTGCAGCCCCGACCGTCATGTGAGGCTTTGTGAGCTGATCGGGGGGCTGTGTGGCCCGAGTGCCCGGCACACTCGTGACCGTCTCCAGACTCTCCAGTATCTGTTTCCTTTTTTTTGGTGTCCAGTTGTCCACTGGCACTGTAATCTGTCTTCATTGCCTCACGGCCACAGGTCACTGGACCGCTTGTACTGGGTATGTTGGATATGGCTTAATAATTGGTACAAGGTCAAGATCCATCAAGGAATACTGGGCATTATTACACATACTATACATAATGTGCAGAGTAGTTCATATCAGATAATCTTAGGCGTATGTGTGTTACTACACGATCAAAGAGAGAATTCATATACGGTAGGCTCCCCTTGATGGAGCGTGCGCCACAGTGGGCGATCCGACTCGACTGACCAATACTGCAGTCTGCCAGAACGTGTTCTGCACGTGAAAACGCATAGCCCAAGATAGCCACCACGAAGCATGAGTCGCCCCAATGCAATACACGAGGGCATGGGCACGAAATGCCAGGATAAGAAGGGAAGGCTAATGCTGTAAGATCATCTAAACCGCCTGTTATCACTCAACCAGGTTTAGCACATACCTTGGCCGAAGGTAATCTCTTAATTTACCACCTTTGAAGATAAACTTTGGCTGAACTGCGCCAAGGACTAGGCACAACTTCTTCCAACATACATTCCACACCGGTACGAAACGGCACAATCATTCAAGGCCTCCTTCTGAAAACAAAATTAAGAATAACAAACAGTGTGAGAAAGGGAAGTACCTTGATGGCACGAGAAAGCTTATCCATAAGACATCCTACCCCCGGAGCAACCATAATCATGGATCCTTCAAGTTGCTCCTTAAACCATTCAAAGGAATCCTGGAGATTGGTCATGCAAAGTCTCATATCTTGGAGAGAATGCTGGACAAATTCGGAGTCATCCACATGACTCTGTAGGATATTGACACGTTTGGATAGTGTTTGAAGTTCTGCCAAAGCCTGGGTGCAGAATGCCGAGAACCCTGTTTGCCTAACTTTCAATAATTCCATATTTCTCTCTAGCGTCTCCATACAGCTTTTCATGGAGTAGTGGGACGATGTCATTCGTGTGATGGCATGAGTGACCCACGATCGAAGTTCATGCATCAGGGCTTATGACATATTAGACATGATGGATACAATGTTCAGGTTGAAACATACTGGATTTGCGATTGAGCTTTTGATCTATGCCCCTCCTGAAAGACACGAGCTGTTGTTCCAACTGACTGAGCAACAACTCTACATCGTCCATACTAACATCCTTATAATATGTCAAATATCAGTCTCAGTGTTACCATCGTATCTGCCAGTGTACCTTCAAACATTCCTTCTCAATGTTTTGACCAACTACAAGCCCTGCACGGCAGGCATCGAGACCTATATATAACTCTTGCAATGATTCTTTGGTAGCAGAAATTCTAGAGGAATGGTTGGAACTCGTAATTTGCTGGGTGAGCAGTGCGTCCTCGGTCTTTGCCTTTAGAAATATGAGTGCGGCATCATGAACCTCCACATACTACTTACCTTTGTTTCAAGTAGGTCGGACAGTTGTGTTTGCATATTTTGAACTTCGTGCCAAAGATGACCGAGATTATCGTTCATGTGGAATAGTTGTCCAGTAAAGTAATCCTTGACCATGTTGAATAATACTGGCATGTGGCTCAAAAAGTCGTCTAGAGAGAGTGGGGCTTTCAAAACCATGTCCACATCGGATGCCACCAGTGGAATACTTTAGGTATCATCGTCAGTAGCTCAACTGCCCAAACCATGAATGACGCACTGCATATTCAGAGCTGCGAACACTGTAATGTTAACGATACGAGTTGCATCGACCAGTTCGTCTGGGCACGATCCGATCATTGTAATATCTTCCATTATTAAATCAAAGTTTGGCAGGAGGCCTTGACATTGTCGGCCGACAGAGTACCATTGAGGTAGATCGTGATTCGCGAAGAGTCCACAGACAATGTCCGCAACCTTTGCGATGGGAATACAAATTGTTCCCGAGCCATGGTCGGAAAGGCTGTCCTTGTGAGACCTCATAAGGTCCTTGGCCATAACGACTTGTTTGTCCAAAAAGCTTCGATTCCTATCCATCAGAGTAAAAAGTTTATGTGACGAGCAGAGTGAAAGATACGTGATGCGGACTGAGCCACTTGTCGGAGAGGTCAAGCTTAGTAATACTACTTGTCCCTGGTCCAGTAAGTTAGTTAACACTGATCGAGAGGCACCTTCCTAAATAGGGTGGTTTCAGTGTAGTGAGCTCGTCCACGTCTCCTCCCATATACTCAGTGAGGATGATTACGATCATTTTTCCTCTCTATCCGCCGATAATACTTAGTAGGCTTCTTGAACTGACCTGTCTCGCTGCAAAAGTTGTTGAGCAGCCACATCTATCCACACTGCCCATTTGCTCATACTCAACACCCAGTGTTGCTAAATCCGACATGGGCCGGCTCGCTCAGGCTGTAGTGGAGCTGATATCTTGCATAGCACATGCACAGGATTGTCTGATTGCCCATGTATCATGCCTGAAACACCCAGAGATGTTACTTGTCGTGCTCCTGCAGTGCATGGCCAATGATGCAGAGAAACCGTGTCGGATGGCTGCTGCAGGGGTGATTCAGATGCTTGTGCGATAATTGCAAAGGGAACCACAACTTACAGCAGGGCAGTGCAGAGGGAAGAGGGGACATTGCGAAGCGTTGCGGTGCAGGGGGACGGAGTGCGGCATGTCGGTTGTTTGAGGTCCCCTTTGCGGCGTCGACAGTAGTGGCGGCAGCAGGTGGTGCAGAATTTGTTTTTCATGGTCAGTGACGCAGTCGTCAGATGGGAGTGGGGGTGGTGCCGATGAGGAAGGGAAGGAGAACGACAGTGATGACGGTGGCGAAGGAACCCGGAGAAAGAGTGATCGGATGCACCTTCTTGGCTTTTCTCCAAGCCCTCGTATCAAGTCCGGTCTGCACAGATTGCATGACGAAACAGATTGACCACTCCAGGGACTGGGATGTGGGGTGCAACTGTTTGAACGACCGGCATTGAAACGTTGACTGACGTATGAACTACAGGCCAACTGGGTGCTCTCGCAGTTATCAGTGCTGCGTTCTTTGCGGCGATGATGTCATTTATGGAGGAACACACTTCAGATCATTTCAGCTCCTCCACTAATTGCCGTTCATTTAAGCTTCAGCAATGCAGCTAATAACGTTACTGCTTGAAGCTCTTTACGATGTATGTTGACCTGTCCTCCGATCAGCTTGATAAAAAGGCAATTACATAAAGGTCCTATGAAAGAGTTTTTTCTCGCAGGACCACCGTGCGTGTCACAGATGTGACTGCATCGCACACCACACTGATCCATTACCACTGCCGCCGGGCGTCACGTCCCAAATAGTCCAATATTGCCCATGTCGGCATTGTTCTCGCCAACACCTAGGTAAGTCCCAGTCTCTGTCGTTCAGTTCGGCGGGCACGTACGCTGACCTCGCCCCATCTCCTCGTCTGCAGGTTGTTCACTCCCAGACCCACCCCCTCGATGCATGCACTCCCATCTGTTACCCCATTCGTCCAAGCACACACCGTGACATGTGCTCCAACCTCAACACATTGTTGCAAGTGAACCAACGGACATGCACCTTCCCTCCGCCATCGGGGCTCCACTTTAACTTCGCATACAAATGTTCGTTAGCAACCCTACTATGTTTGAATCTTATCCCCCTTGCTCATCAGGGGTGCTGTTTAGTGCCACAAAGCGATCCCAAGACACCGCTGCCCCGTCCCTGCAGCACAAGAAAGCAAGGTTCAGCTGGATGCCGAGTCACACGATGCTGAGTGGTCGCGCATGGAGAGATGCAAAGCACAAAAGGCCTGAAAACGCGACACAAAAAAAAAACACGATGTGCGTCCGCTCCATTCATTCTTTAGGCATCGATACCACAATTCACATAAGTGAACAGCGAGATCGTCAAGAGAAAAGATACCATCCACATTGACGTGAGTCCGCCTCGCTTGTCTCGTGTTCACACCGCCGACACACGCAGGATGTGTGTGATCTCGAACCTTGCTTGACAATCGGCACGGGAAGGGTGTCAAAGTCTGGCAGACATCGCAAACATGTCATAAATCTGTGTTTTTTGTGATACCACGGTGGGTAATATGGATAGTTGAACATGTGGGCCCTGGGGGAGTTGAACACGGGCCATTGTTTTGATCTTGTTCAATATCTTGCGGGAAGGGTGTGTGGCAGTTGGCATGAAACCACCCATTCGCGTGCAAATGTGAAAGTGATCGGATTTTCATTATCTAACTGTTGGGAATAGTGATCTTGAAAGCAAGGTAGTTCGGTGACCTACAGGGAAGAATAATAGGTGGGTGCAGCGCCTGATATTTGCACCAGCAGTTCCGAGTGCTCCATCCAAGTCCGGAATACACCATGGGTGAACTCGGTCAGTTGTTCTCACACCTTGTTCTCGCCTATGAAGAGTGAGCTGCAAGGCAGGGATATCTCACTAGTACCCTACTAACAGAGCACCCAGATGCTGACAGCCCACTGAGCGAGGATCATCTCAGCAATTGAAATAAGTTGGTAATAGGCACATCTGGGGTGCCCTCGAGAACACCACGCTCTACGCGAGATTTAACATTCGTCTGCCTACTACCCCCCAGTGTACATACAGTAGGTTTTAGTGTGCTATGAATAGAATTCTGAACAACTAAATTAAGGATGAATTATTAGATGAATGCATCCCAGGTTGGGGGAACCGCCCTGCCGACCATGGCCCAGTGTTTGTTGTAGAGTCTCTGCCAATAATGGAGTTTTTCCTGCGGTGAATGCACAGAGGTCCATAGGGTAATGTAGTGCAGGCTAGGGTGAACGGGAGCAATAGTCGTGGATGAGCCTCCCGCCCAAGTGTTGACGTGGTTGGACTCCTGGTCTTGATCATCAGCATCATTAGACACCACCGCCAAGGAGCGCAACAGTAATTGGTGGAGGTGGCGGAACTGCATTAAGTCAGTTCCCCATTGGGTCGCGTGCTTCCATGGGTGATCTAGATCATGATGGGCATCCTGTAAATGTTGATGAGGATGACTTCTTGACATAGCATCCAAGCGTACCTGAGTGGCATCCACAAGTTTCAGTGCACCCAAATTTGGAACAACCTCAGCAAGACGTCTCAAAACATCTCGATGAACAGGGTTAAATTCAAGATGGAGAGATGTGATCGAGGTAGTACTGAAAGTGAAGCCATCGACCATGGAACGGAAAGAATGAACATGGGGATCACCGAAGTCAGTCACCATCACTTTTTCCACTGGATTTCCATGGAGGATTGCAGCGATGCATGATGCTGGTGCATGAACAGAAGCCAGAGATGGCAACACTGAACCAGCAAGAGGACAAGTACTCGCAGTGGTGCAGCTCTCTGTTAACGTGATGTGTAGGAGTTTGTGGCTTCTGGACATTAAGTATAAGATGACGTCGTGGGGGGCATTCATTGATATTGTGACAAGGTTTTGGAATCAAACAGATCCTAGGAGTCGCATCCAAGCGATATGTGACAGACCAACCAGATATAATTCAAGATCTTCTAGATTCACGAGCAAGGGGAAAAGGGCCTGTGTGGCACCGATGGCAGAAAGGCGAAAGTCAAAGTGGATATACAGCGATTTGACAGCGTGAGCAGCCACCTTATGCTGAGATGCTGTTGTGTAGAAGTCATTCAGGCAGTATTCATCAGTGAAACTGATGATCGCCTGCAACTAGCATGGTCAATGTGGCAGTATTACGAAGAAGCAGTGGCTCACCTTCACTGATGACCGGAGAGCCAGCTGGTAAGTTATGAATCAGTGATGGTCGGTGCATGTTATTCCTTTCCATTCACCTGATTAGAGAGTTGATGAGTAGTCCTTCTTTTGTCCATTAAGGTGTTGCATAGAACACGCACCGCGAGATAGTTAGCAGAAAGAAAGTTAGGCTATTTCAATCTTTGGTCCTGAACGCCACATGCGGGTAGCTTAGTAAGTATGCTCTGCTAAATACGCTCAATGAGGCGGGCCAGCTGACTTGCGCATGCTCCGAGGTGTGGCTGTGCACACACCCGGATGATGGCCACATGGGGACCGGCAGACATGCGATCTATCCACGCTCTGAGTGATCAGGTACACAGGGATGTGCTTGTGAATACTTGAAAAGTTACGGCAGTCAGAAGTGGAGCTAGTGTGGTCAAGGGGGAGCGAGGGCGAAAGGACTTGACATGCACACCCACATCGAAATGTCAAGACGGGTGTAAAATGAGGGGCAGTGAGGAGTGGCAGGGGGAGGTGAGGGCAGTATCGATGGCGAGGGTCCACTAACAGCCTGAGGGGTGAAGTCGAGGATAAGAGGGTGTCAGGTGACTTACCTTTTTCGCAACGTCTGTGACCCAGACCAATATTAAACTGAACACACGTTATTAAGCATGCTTGATCAAACAAGCCAAGGAATCCTACTACACTACCACCATGATGGCGACAAAGAAGTGGTCTTCAAAAGTGAGGACATTGAAAATGACGCGGCTGAGCCCGATGTATTTAATTCCGGGACAGAGGTCACTGCCATCATGGTGATAATTACACCTTCCCGTCCAGACGTTGATTGATGAAATGGGGGTCTGTTATGGAGGTGCCACCAGACTAGATGGCAACGGTGATGGTCCCTTGAGCACCATCAAGTGCATCACTGTCTTGAGTGCTAAATGACGAGCGTGCAAGGTTAGCAGCAACATCAATGTCACTAACAGCACCATGATGTATGAAGAATTACCGAAGTCCCTTGATCTCTCCTAGTCATCTTTCGAATTGTATGTTCAAGCTTCTCGATTTCCTCAACATCACTATACAATCATCCTCATAACGTTTGGTGATGGTGAAGATGTATTCCTGAAGTTGGACATTCTTTCTGCGTTGTTGGGAAAGGCCTTCTTGCAGCTCATCAGGTTGCGTCTGGCGTGGCATCCAAGTTCTCCCTGCTAGAGTGTGGAGGGAACGAATAGTTTGACTTGGGAAGCGATTGGCCAGGAACAACAAGGTTGGACATGACAGGTAATGTATTGGCCCTGCCAGTGGAACATGGAAATGCCATGCAATTAGGCGAGGTACTAGGAGCCAAGCGAGGCCCTAACCAGTAGAGCTGAGGGGGGGATGGTAGTGGGACCAAAGGTGGTGGACCGCTTGATGGGCCTTCATTGCACTAGATGCCGAAAGCTTGTCACTCACCAGAAATGCTGGTGGTGCAGTGATGACTGCTGCGAAGGAAAGTCACTATGAAGTGTTCTACCACTGTCTACTACCCTGACCAGTGACGGACACTTGAAGGACTTCTCGATCTCTGTGACGACAGAGACGCTAGTAGCTTTGAGGAGCTAGACAGTGGGAAGGATGAGTTGGGCGAGGCAGCCCACTACGGGTCTATATGTAAGTTGCTATTAATTATTCTTGTACCCGCATGCAGCGGTTTTGGACAATGTCACACATTCATTAATATTAGGCTCAAGCGCTCATGATTAGGACTTTGTCAAGCAAGGTGATATGGCTATGGACATCGGCATGACACGGAATTATCCCTATCAGCATTCAATATCCCACAGGCTAAATGGCCAGCGTCAGCAACTATCAACTTCCCGTGGTTCATGTGAGGGGTAAGCCAAATACAGATCCAGCACTATAAGCCAAAATGCTGACTAAGAGCACACAGAGAACTTTGAAAATTCTGGTCTAGAAGTGCTAAGTCATGGATAAATGAGTAACATGTTTTGCCTACATTGTCCCTGCTTCTCGCTCCCGGTTTCATGTCGACAAGTGTATCAGTGTGCTCATTACCTGGCCCAGGAGTCCAACAATTGATATGAAAATGCAAGAAAGGGAGCACCTACCCTCTGTTACAGGGCGCCAAATAATCACACACGGCTTGCTTCCTTCATCAACCAATGTTCCTGTGGCAAGCATGAATTTGGGTCCACCAGGCCCACCTGCGTAGTGCGCCTAGAAGAAGGAATGAGTACGGGAAACAGAGATGGCAAACCCAAAGTTTAAATACAGCAATGGCGATAACGGGGTGTCGATCTGCGGCTGTTGCTCAGTGAACGCCCTCCATTTAGCAGCAGATTAATCTACCAGCATGGTCCAGTACTTGAAGTCGTGTCCTGGTCACGCAATCCCAAATATGAACTTCTCCTGTGGTACTCCCTCCAAGTATGGCATTTCTGCAGTGAATGAACTCCACAGGCACTCTGAGTCCGGTACATGGGTGAGAGACTGAGCCATCTTGTCGGCTATTGTCCAGATGATAGAAGTCAAGACCAGTATTGAGATTTGATACGACCAGCACTTTCCCATCGGGAGACACGCCCATTGACCCTCTGTAAAACAGAATAGTAAACCAAGTACATAAATCAAATGTAAAAACTGACACCAAAGTTTTGACATAGAAAAAATGGGCCACCTTCGACTTTAAAGCATCCCAAAATCTTGCAAGTGATAACACAGTCATCAGCCATTCTATAGCTATGGGTACAATGAGAGAAGATACATGTACACAATGCCATGGTGCAGGTATGCAATCAACAGAGTCCTGTCTGAATACTTCGTTTGTGCCCAGCATAGGGATGTCACAATGACATCCAAATTGCCATAGAGACTCGTACGTCTCTGTGCTTATATTCCACCCCTTTTACCTTTCACCCGACTGCCTTACTGTTATCCATTCGCTCCAAACTCCCTTTTAGTGCTCCAAACTCCCTTTTTAGTTGCTAAGACCAGTCTCGGTTTATACCGGACCATGCCAAGCACGTCTGGACTACTTGGTTTACATTGTTAGTACGTTACCGCTTCACGTTCTATCGGTACCATCAGCCTCTGATTGGTCTCTCCGGTGCCGAAAGCATCCGGTTAGAGACATCGGTCTCGGGCCCGGTACCTGACCCTTTTTACTCATTTCCTTTGGACTTGACAGCTATCTTGAGTTTGACAGTCTCGGGTATACCCGGACTATAAAGCCTTGTACTTAGGATTTGAAACACACTTTTGGTTGGATTCACGAACTGTTCGAACCACTCGTCCCTCGTACCGTTCATCGTCTACCGCACCGTTCATCGTCACCGTCACTGTATCCCGCTCTCATTCCCTTCATCTTGTGCTCCTCGGACTTCCAGTCTCGCACTCCGGTCGCTCCCCAGACTATCCTCCGCACTTAATCCTTCGGCTTTGGACTTCCTCCCAACTCCTCCCTTACCTTGAGTCCCTTTAGGGGCGAAGTATCTCGCCTCCCCTCTTCCCTTTGACAGCCCAGGGCTAGTGTGTCTTACACCCTTAGTCCTCCCAGCCGTTCCATTATCTTTACATCGCGATTTGTAGAAATTGATGGTGGCGGTTCGATTTCTCCCTGCCTTGTCCATGCGCCTGGTGTTACATCAGAATAAACCCCTTGGAGCGACATCATACTACCTTTGTCGTGATGCCAGAGTGACACTTCAGAGTGTGCCCCAGTTGCTACAGTGACACTGTTTATGGAAATGCATTCCACTGGGAGGTTTGGATGAGCCCGGAAACCAGTTACCGTGACATCCTGGAATCCAATTACTCAGAATCCTGCTGAGATGGAGGGCCATATTTACCTGGTGCGTGATTTGCACGGAAACTACAACACCATTAGCCAACCCACATAACAGTTGATCCTCCGTGTTTGACGTCCATAGGATGGAGAGACATGCCACGCCACCGGCAGCCACCATATACATCACCTTCCAAGAGGTAGTAGACCATATGGACAATGTGCCATCAAGACTGGCTATAGCCAAAAACGATCCTTTAGGAGAGAAGGTTAAGGCAGTGACAGTAGCTTTGTGCTCATGCTCTAAGTGTTGGGCTTGTTTATAACGGAGAGGCATGATGGTTGTCATTCATCAAGTCCTTTGTCAGTAGTCGGCTCGCTAGTGGATCGGTGCTATGCCTCTAGTACATACAAGGCTTTTAGTGGCAGAGATCATGGGAAAGCGACTGGGAGGTCTGGTGACCAGACCTGTGTAGTGAGCCATCGTTTACCAGACCCCAGACTAGCTACTAATCTGCAGCGCAATGTGTAATGTTATCACTTGATGACTCTACCTGAGAGTTGTGATTGGAGGACAGGTAGCAAAAAAGGAGATCCAGGGCCTGCCACTGCACTAAAGCTCGTCAAGGCGAGTCCTAGGACTCGGCTAACCCGAACCGACTTGCAGAGACTATCACTTACCCCCAAACCGGCACCTACCCTCTTTTCGGCACTCCACTAAATACACAACATTTTCACTATTTTATTATACACATCCTAGTTCTCGTACTATACATACATCTACGACGTTGAATGGAAAAAAATAATGCAGTAGTTCTCTTGATCGTGAAGTAGTTGTCACTCACCATGTGTATGCCGAAGTGAGTTTCAAATATATATCCCAGTCGCGTTGACACGTCAAACACCGCCGTATCAGCTGTCTCTCGACGTTGTCGTGAGTACAAGTGCGAGATGAAAATGATATCATACAGAGAGCAATCCATGTCCTGCAACTTGGCCAACTTTTGCTCTTCGCTGCGCTCCTTAAGGTCCCCGGTCCCACACAAAAGGACTTTGTGACATCCCGGTGATTGATCTTTCTGTCGCTAGAGCACAGATCCGATGGGTGAGGATTTCCAGTACCCCACAATGCTTCTCCCATATGAAATGTCTCTTCGACTACTTATTCGACATCTGGCCAGTCTTGTCATTGCCTCGACATCTTGCCATCCTCATTCACAAATGTGCTCCTGCGCATGCAGTCGAGCCTCTTGAATGAGCACGGGGTGTCTTTTGGGGTCAGTTCACTCGACCCCATTCTCCGCTAAATAATCTCATTGTATCTAGCCTGGCAGGAAAGACGTTGGCAGACGAGTTCACTAGACTGGCCTTGCTCATTCACAACGCCCCCAATCCACCCGGCGTAGATCAGCATGAATGGGTGTGCCATCTTAACCTCGAACTGTAGGCAGTTGTGACCAACATTCGCAAGTTACCCAGTCTTTCTCGGTTCCTTCTTCCCTTGCTGTTCTCTGATCTCCAACACACAGGCAGTGGGGGACCCATCATTGTCAATGCGAGTAAGTATAGCTGTGATGCTCTCGTCATCTTATTCAATCGTGATCCCATTCATATCCCCTTGTCGATCACACAGGAAGGTGTTCGAGACCTGTCGACAGAGCTGTGCCTGCAAAGTGATACGACGTAACGAAAGAGCTTGCATTCTTCTTACGCCAACTCTGGGATCAGATCATTTTGCCCATCATCAATTTCCTCACAGAAACGGTTCATTGCCACCGGTCAAGCCAAAGCTGCTGGCGAGAGCGAACTCCTTTCCGTAGGCGTGGAACTGGACAACATTGGTTAGCACATCAGTGGCCTCACCACATTGACCTAAATGTGAACACCGTCACTGAACACGCGCTTTTGAGCATTTTCCTACCACATGCATCGACATTTCAATCAGCTCGAGTCCAAAGGTGTGTATATATGTCTTTGCATGGCCGTCACACAGGTTCACTCGACCTGCAAGATGCCTTTTGGTGCTTGCGGCCCCTGGAAAGGTGTTTTTAGCATGGAGCACTGCATCACGACCAATAACCAGACAAAATTGGAGGTATCCCTCCGTGTCGTAACCCACTTCGTCTTCTGGATCCAAAGCATCTGAAACAAATTCCAAGACCTCGAGGCCGTCTCGCATGAATATGCGTTGTGCGTGCTTAATGCCAATGAACACGACATTGATGGTACGCTGAGATGCTCAAGCTCGCGGTGAATCTTGACTATGGTTGGTGGTAAGGTGTTTGGACATGTTGAGAGTGTTGTCCCCCAAGCAAGAGAAATGTGACCTGGGTCGTTGTCGGGCAGGAGGAGAGTGTGAAGGAGAAAAGGAGGTCGAGGCCGATGCGATTCCAAGTGCCATTAAGACACCCAAGGTGCCTGAACCTCCAGAGGTAACTCATGGCTGAAGAACAACCACCTCCGATGTTTTTCCTTCTGCATCAGCATGCTGGAGCGTGTGAACAGGGTACGTCTATTTCTCCACCCTTGGAATGACCACTCAGATGTAATGTTATCAGACCTTCGAAGAGAACTCAACACTGGAAGGCAGTATATTGGGTGAACTGATCATACTAGTTGTCAAGTGCAAGGTTCTCGCACTGCGTGAAAGGGGGCATGTGTACTTCAGCTTGTGTTCTCTCATTGCACGTGTGAGCCCCCTCTCCTTGCTCCCCCGATGGCACTGACTCGACGCAGCGGTCAGCAGCTTGTGGCACAATAATGTTTCTTCCTTCAGTTGTTACTTTTCGAGTTAGATCAGCTAATCTTGCGGTTCTTTGTTCATCCCTCTCTGTTTATATACATTGTTGAATCAAATGGATGATGTCTGAGACTCACTCACTCTGAAAGCAAGCCAGGCGGCAGTTCCCAAGTTTGCTCCATTCTTGGCTTCTCGGCTCGTGACCTGCAGACTCGCAGATTGGCACCCGTTTTTGGACCATGAGAGCCATTTTCAAACTTCATCACATTGCTGAAGCATTGAAGAACTGGCAGGCCGACGGAATCCATCACTGACCTCTACTTGCCGCTGCAGAGAAGAATATATGCACTGTGGTCTTGGTCATTGACATTTCGTGATTGGCATTTTGGCACGGCTGGAGATATCTCCAGACAGCCTCAATACCTACATCCTTGCCTCATGCCTTCGAACAAAGGCTTTCAACTAATCACGCCGGTGGCTCACCTACTATAAACACCCCGTCTTTCCTTTGCCACATTCCCACTTCTCTCCCGCTTCTCTTCAATCCTTCAATTGCTGCGTTACTACCCACAAGCCTGTTCAAGAACAATGTCCACTAGTACTGACATCCTTGAAAGGTATATATCTATATCCTGTCTGATTGCGTGTGGACTCTTCTACCGTATGGTTATTGATGCAATTCTCAGAACATCTATCATGTTCGCCTCCAACCGAGTCAGGATCGCTGATGCATGGGGAATGACTAATTTGCCTCTCGAAGCTCCTCTGCCTGGTTCCCTCCTTCTTGTTGCAGGAGACGAGCCTCGGTCACGTATGTGACAATGCCTATTGATTGTTCATTGTTTCAGGCTGAGAATATTTCCTTTGTTCAGCTGTTGTTCTTTTAAAGAGCGACGATCAAAGTATCTGTATCGTAGATACACTTCACGTCGATGGACTTCTCCCCCAGCAGATTCCGAAAGTAAGTGTGGGTTCTGATTCTGCTAGGGTGTGAAAAATAATTCCTTGAGCAGAGTCCCTTCGTCACCTTGGAGATTGCAGACAGGCTCATCGTTGTCTTTTTCCCTGATGGCGAGGCCTATAGGGCATTTCAGAGACAGGCAGAGACACTCAACACGTCCATGCAGTTATCAAAGGTCACAGCTGATTCAATTCGGACGGCCTGGATGAACTTTTGAATTCCTTTTGAATTTCCACCGATCATGGACCATTTTATCTCTTTCAATGAGAGTCATACAGTCAAGGATGAGCTAGCCGACGCAGTCCCTGAAACACCATCCCATATCGGTGATTGGTCACTCCCTAACCACAATTCGACACCATACCCTGCTCCTCCTTGGAACCGACTCACTCCCTCTGCACTGGCTGAGAAGTGTCGCCGCGATGACGAACATGTCGAGGCTGGGGGTAGTGTGAGGCAAAAGAAACATCACATGAAGTAGCTAAGGACTAAAATACAAGTGTATGATTGTAGATTATCTACTCATGTTTTTATTGCCACACACCTAGTGATTCTGGGAATCACGTGCAGACCAAACGGTCCCAAATGGACCTCACGTGTTGGGGCCTATGATGAATCTGCCCTCCACGAAAGTTTTGACCTTTTATCGAAAGGCCTGTTCGAGTCATCAAGTCATCGTAGGGCTTATTAACCCTTGGATTGTCCAATTTGGTCCCAAGAATGTCTCCGCACCCAGCGGCGACCTCTCTTGTGTCAAGCTCAAGACGTGGCTGAACCTGCATGGAACCATGTCTTTGGAGGTAAGGATGACCAGGAAGCGATGGAATGGGGGTCGACGTGAATGCGCAGCCTGCAGGTGCGCCAAAGAAGAAGCGGGTCAAGAAAATTGAGGTTCTGTTTACTTCCTTTGTGACCTTTCTCTCAGCCTCCAGCGTCCTCAAGAAGCTCAGAGCCTAGATGCATGCCGCCGGCAAGCTTGTCCAGATGTACGTCAACCCTTTAGTTCCGCATACACACACCACAACTCACTTCCCCCTCCCCTAGGACCGCAAAAACATCCTCAAAGAATTCGTTTACGATACCTGCGACAAACTCGAGGGCCGTTACGCCCCCTACGTCCAATCCGCCAAAACAGTCAAACTGTTCACGTTGCTCCAAGTCGAGGACTGGCTCTACTTGGAATCACCCGCCTCAATGCGCTCAAGGCCATTGGCAACCACATCGTCGCGCACTGGACTAAAGCCAAAGAACGTCCACGCATCATCGCTGAACTCCGGACGTCACTTAACGAATACTTTCAAGTTGCCCAAGCAACCTCTGTAGACCACAAGTACGTCCACATTGACGACAAGGACAAGACGGTAGTCGTCGAGAAATGTGCGACCGTTCAAAAGTGGCTCGAGGATAGGCAGGCCTGAGGCTGAGCAGCCCAAGAATGAGGATCTGGTGCTCAGGGTCATGGACGTCGTCAAGAAGCGGGAGGATGTGATTTATATTGTGATCACGATCTTGGCCAAGCACAAGCACAAGCTGGCCAAGGTGGAGATGCCCTCGTCACACTCAGATTCAGCGATGAGGATCTCTTCCTCAATGTTAAACACCTCTTCTTCCTCTTCGTCCTCCTCGTACTCGTCCACTTCCGGTTCTTCATCATCACTACGCTCGGAATCAGAACTCCCATCAGGTCCACCCCTGCATCGCATCCATGCCCACCTCCAGATCTGGGTCAATCTAGGTCAATCTCCATCCCTCCAAGTCCATCTGATACCGCATCCACCCCATCACCCTTGCTATCCTGGCCTTCGTCCTCGGTACCCCAATCCACGTCTGAATCCATCCTCCGTCTCGTCTCCTACTCAGGACATTGCTTCTCCCTCATATCCTCCTCCCTCAACCTCGCCTCCAACACCACCACCCCATTGCATCAAATCCCAACCCACCTCACTTGTTGTGATGCTGCCACTGAAGCGCCCTCTTCTTGTGCGCTTTCACCGCAGAGGGCGGGTGGGCAGGAACGTGGAGGTGGAGGTGGTTAAAGTAGTGGGCCCGAGTGTGAGGGAGGCGAGGGAGAGGTAATACTCTTCTCCAGCCTCCACTCTGAGACCCACACACGTGCGATCTCGATCCCGATCAGGCATCGTTGCACCTTCGTCGTCCTCGCACACTGGACTCATCAGCCCACCCACCTCGAAAGGCCGCCCCGTCAACATGGATGCCTGGACAACTTGATGCAGGGGATGGCAGGGACGGGCGAGGTGTTCCTTAAGCTGGATGGGGGGCGACGTGGACAATCTGTTCTTTGTCTGGTCTCCGAGCGTCTCGCCGCTGTGATGAAAGATCCGTGATTAGATAGGTTTGAAATCGGTTCGAGATTAAGCGGATCGCTGAGCGTAGGTGATATTGGTAATGATGCCATCTGTTGTACACCGTTCATTGACTATCCTATGGTCCAATATACTCACCCGGCTTAATATTTGGATCACCAAGTCCCAACGCTGCGTGGTTCATATCTGTGTGCCTCTAAACAACTTGAAGGAAATATCTTGTGTGTATATGGTTATTGTGTCCACGTCGATAGGTGTTCATGATGTTTTGTTTTTGTTATGCCGCAATCATCGATCTCACAGCGCCATCATCCTACTACACCGCCCGCCCACGATGACCAAGCACAAACAGTATCTTTGCACATGCAAGGCTCTAGGATGCGTAGATGGGCAAATTTGGTCGGATGTCCATTCGCAATACATAGCAGGTACATGGGTGACCCATACCCTGTATTTCTGACATCGTAAACTGGACAATTCCCTGACAGTCCTGAGTGGCATTGGAGGATTAGAGGCAGCAATCATTTCAAGCACCATTGTTGGGTCTTCTTCATTCAGCAGTGGGACATCCGTTGGGCTTGCCGCCGACCCAGAACAGGAGATCCCCCTCATACAGACAGGTATCAGCCTTGGCAATTCACAGAAGGATGTGGATACAACCATGGCACTGCTACGACAACAGACAAGCACGCTAGAGGCTACTGCCAACGATATCCACCACATCATATCTCTGGCCTATCAGTGCATTTTGTCATTCTCAATATGTGGTCTGCTTTGTTTCTCCTGTCCACTGTCCTGGGCATCCCTCGAGTTCAGCCCTGTGCAAGCTTTAGACGATACTACTGATCTCCATTCGGGATCTCTTTCCTTGCTGTGCTCCTCTGCGTTCAATGACGCCATTCTTACTCATGAAGACCACATGTTGTCTGCATATTTGACTCTCAAGGATATCGGGCTTCCTGAAGGTCTCCAAGCCCATCGTAATGGAGCTCTTGTTCGCATTCACCAGAAACTACAAAGAGTCAATGAGATAAAAATCGCGGAATGGAACCATCAAGTAAGACTGGTCAAAGGGGCAGTCATCACTGATGTTTCCAGAGATTCTGATCTCATCAACACAAGTAAGAAGTGCTGGGTTCAAGCATGTGGGGGCTTATGTTGAAACTTCAATCTAGGCATGTACTTTCGGCAAGCAGGGCAACAGTCTCATCCTGTTTCCATAGCTTGTGCCTTCCTCATCTTATCATTGTCACTGTTCTGTGGTGTTTCTCAGAAACAAGCAACATTTACTCTTGTAGTCTTGAAATTGATTGTCGATTGGCTTACCTCCGAGTCGGTTGTGGATATCCCCAGGGAACAAAGGCAGGTGTTACAGAGCATCCCAAAAGATTATCGAACCTTGCTGAAGCATTTTGATCTTGACCCTTGACTATGCACCTACGTTTGTTGCCCTTCTTGCTTCGTGCTGTATGATGACTCCTCTCCACTACCCGATATGTGCACGTTCCGCAAAGCCCCAGATCAACTGCCTTGCGCTGCAGATCTATTCAAGATGAGGTCCATCCGTGGGGTATCATTCAAGCGACCCATCCGGAAGTATGCCCACCAAGACTTGAAGCACTGGGTTGGGTGTATGCTATCCCGTTCTGACTCAGAAGCACTTTTCGAAGCTAGCACTTCTGGTCACACTGGATTGTTAGATGAGATCAAAGACATTCATGAAGCCCAAGCTATCCAATCTTTACGGGACATCGATGGAAATCCATTCCTTTCTTCACCACCGGAGGAACTTCGGCTTGTTTTTTCGCTCTGCGTCAACGGGTCCAATGCATCTGGAAAGAAAGTCGGAGGCCCTCTGGCGTCAGTTATGGGCATATATTTGGCTCTTTTGTCTCTACCCATTGACAAGCGCTTCAACCCAGAGAATATGTGTCTCATCGGAGTCATTCCAGGTCCTCATAAGCCCTCCGAAGACGAGATCAATCATTTTCTAGATCTTCTAGTTGACGACCTCCTGCAGTTTTGGGAGGGTGTCAAATACTCTCGGACACACTGTTACCCCTCAGGTCATACTGTCAAAGCTGTGCTTGTCCTGCTTGTATGTGATGTACTCGCTGCTCGTCAAACGGGGGGTTTTGTATCTCATAACGCCACCCTGTTTTGTTCGCTCTGCTACCTTCCTGCTGATCGGATCGAGGATTTTGACAAAGAAACTTGGCCTTGTCGAACTGTGGAAGAGCATCAGAAGCATGCGATGGCATGGCAGCATGCTCCGACTCTTGAAGAGAAACAGCAGCTCATGAAGGAATTTGGTCTCCGATATAGTGCTTTGCTTCGCCTTCCTTACTGGGATCCGGTCCACTTTACTATTGTGGACTCGATGCATGCATTGTTTCTGCGTGTGCTTCCAGAGCATATTTGCCGAGCATGGGGTGTAAGTAACAATACACCATGTGGCAAAGGACACTTTTCCCCATATTTCAAAGTTCCCAATCAACCACCGGATGAAAGTATGGTCGAAGGATTTGAAAAGCTGCTGGATGCCTTCAAGAAGGCGAATCCTGAGAAATCTCTTTCAACAATGAAGCATGCAAATCTCTGGCATATGTGTCTCAAGTTTAATCTTCGCCGGTCAGGGACGTCTATCATGCTTGCGCGCGCTCTCATGTCCTGGGTATGCCATGTTACTCTAGCTGAGTCAAATAGCTGATGTCATCCTAGTATCGAACCACAGAAAATGCAACTGACCGGGTCGCCGAATCAATAGAAAAATGGTCCAGTCGCAGCAATGATGGTGATGATAACACATCTGAATGATCACTGAACACAGTACGTCGTGTGGTTTCTCATAAAATTAATTACTCAATCCTGTTTTTAAGTCCGGATCGATACCAACTGTGCTATCTTCAATCGAATCCCTTTCTGACTTTGCATCCATATCTCCTATGCCTGACCCTTGGCAGAAAAAGACAATCAAGAAACAAAGGGCAAGAAATGACCCACCTACTGCAGACAAAATGGAGTATGCTAAACATAGACTAAAAGTTGCAAAGTCCATCAAGGCTGTTGGCAACAATGTTCAGGTTCCCACCCTTCTCGAACTATGTCGGGAATTCGGAATCCCAGTTGAACTTCAGAGTGGGAAAAAGAACCCCACCAAAGCTATATTATTGCAAGCTTTGGAAGAACATTGGGTGCATGATACTGAGAATATGATCTTTGAAAGAGAGCTCAAGGTTTTGGGCAGCACCCCAGCAACTTGAAGATGAGTGACCATCCAGATGAGGGTCTATCAGATACCATGGAAAAACCATTTCAAGGATCGGTCGTTCTTGGTGATGTGGTTCTCTCTGAGATATGGAAAGACCAGGAGCGTCTTGAACTCCCGTCATTTGTATCTCCTGCTCCAGCACGCTTTGGCTCTGAAGCACGAACACCAAGCACAGACCAATGGCGCTCAATCGGCTGCATACACCTCGTCATCACCCTGATCAGACTCTGGGGTTTCGAAGGGGGACACAAAGCAGAGATGCTCACCAACTACATGCATCTCATTACCGCCACTCATGTTGCCAACATGCGAACCACGTCAAGGGAAGATATTAGTGATTACATGTTTCACATGAAGAGATACCTTACTGGATTTGTAGGTCTGTATAAAGAGGTGAAAGTCCAGCCCATGCACCATCTTTGTCTTCATCTCGGGAAGCTGTTGGATCTCTTTGGTCCTGTACACAGTTGGAGAACATGGCCATTTGAATGCTATAACTATACCCTGCAGAACATCAAAACAAATAGGAAGTTTGGTGTGTCCTCTCACTCCTCTCTCTATGCAAGCTACTGAATTTCACCATTAGAGGGAGTTAGAACTCATGTTCATGAACGACACATGCAGAGCAGCGAACCTTGCTGCCTATTTGTTCAACAGTCAGATCACTCAGGAAGTGAAGGATATTTGGATGATATTTCAGTGCACTTTTTCTTCTGACATTCGTGGAACTCGTCTTAATGACATCTTGGCATTTGGAGAATTGGGTAAAGCACATCTCTACACTCGGCATTTGGGGGCACGAGGCCGACAGGCTGAACAAAACGAGAAGTATATACCGCTTATCAAGAAATACCTCAGAACCCAGTCTTCAGAAGGTAGGCAGAGATGAGCATTTTGAACCGCATTCAACTCAAAGTCGAACTAGATTTCATTTTTTGCACCAAACTACAACGAGAAGGTGCCATCTTTCAAGCAGCAGGTCATTCACCCAAGGATGCCAACGTGATTGTCCGCTCTGTGGATGACGTTGTTCTGGCACGAATTCTGTCTCTCTTCACTGACAAAAGAGCTGTGAATGGACAGGTGCAATTGCATCTCGTAATTGAGAGGCATGTGGAGCTGGCTCCGGAAGACATAGCGAACGATCCATATCGCCAATTTGGCTTTGTTGTCGCAGAAGGTCTTTTCCGGAATGTCTTCGATGCGCTGGAGATCATTCCCTCTGGTGACCTGGTAACTCTGTTCAGAAAAACACCCTTTTTCCATGATAGGATTGGGAAGGAAGTAGTACATGTTCTCCCCATTTTCAAGGTAAGTCCGAGCAATCCAGAGCATATGTGCAGACCACTTAATTGACCCATAGACTGTACGTCTTGTCGATGCGCCACCAACAAGAGATAGGCAACAAGGGGGGAATGTTGAGGGCAAACATTACAATGAGGATGAGGATGACAACAACAACAAAGATGAAATTTTATTTAGTCTAGTTTGATGTGATCTTTGACTGCGTTGCCATTAAACACCTTAGGTCGATGATGGAGTTCATTGGTTTTGTCTACTTGTAAAGTTCGCCATTCCCGGCTTCATGGAAAGCCAGACAAATGTGCTCAATTCATTGGGATGTCAATGTCTGTCCCGCCTGCTTCAACGGCACGTTCCTGAGCCGAGATCGCTGCGCCCCACTCTTCGGTCCCATCGCACAACGTGGAGTGAGCGAGCACTATATATGTGTGGCCGCCATTTGGCCTACTACCACCACGCATCCGAGATCGATTGCTCTTCAACTTCAACCACCCAAACTCAGCCAGTCAGTTCATCGCGAAGAGTGCACATCATTCTTTGACAACCGGGTACGCTACAACCCCCCCATGGCAGGTGTTGCGCTGGTACACCATGCCAGGACGGCGAGGACAGCATCAACGTTGATGTCTGTCTCGCGCCGTGTTCCTGAGCCAAGATCACTGCGTCCTAGAACTCTGCGCGTGGAGCTGCTGTGAGTACACTCACGATCATGTGTTCAACCGATCTAACTACATCATTCTTAAGCGCGAGGGGTTGGGTGAGGGCTGCCTCATCAACAAGGAAGAGAAGCCTAGTGTATATGCTGTGGTCATCACGGGCCACCACCAGTAGCGTCTCTTTCTTTTTTCTCTCGCTTCATGGAGCGGATCGCTGATCAGCGAAGAATCAGTCGCTTTAGGTCGCTGGTGATGACATCGCATGTCGCTGAGGAGTTGGATGTGCCGTATTTCTCGTCGCCTCCTGTTTCCCCGCTCGTGGAGGGTGCAAAGGTGTTCTACGTCGAGGGGTGCATGGCATTGCTTCAGTGCCCGGGCTCAGCAAGCACGCATCAGAGAATAACAAGGTAGGCCCCCTTGCCCTCCCTCGTCGTCATATCTCTCTCTCACGCCACTCAACCCTGACGCCCACACACACAGACCTTTGTCCTCAACCTCTCTGCGCCATTCATCCCCCAATTCTGTGGTGCCCAGCTGGAGCATGTCCTCCTCTGCACGGACAACATCATTGGGAATGAATCCGAAGCCCAAGGATTCATCAAGGCCATTCTCAAATCCGACCCGACTGACATTACCCAAATCGCCAGGGGTGTTGCGGCGTACCCCAGGCAACGTGGGTCTGTGTGTGGTGGTGATCACCCAGGCTGGGCCTCGAATCAATTGTTGTCGACAGAGCGAATTCTAAGATGGCCAAGGTGAATCCGGCGATGCTGATCATGAGGGATTTGATCGTGGATATGAACAGGGTGGGAAACACGTTCGCGGGTGGGCGCCGAACCTCTGACAGCAGGGTAAAAACAGGCGAGCAACGGGTGATATTTGGTACGGTAAGTTTGCTCTTAAGGTTTGCTGAGCTACGTGCTCGACAACCTCAGATAGTCCACCAGCCCCATCTGATGCTCTATGACCAAGGTTCGCTGCATTCGCACCTAAGCCTGTTTTCCCACTCTTCTGGTTCTACACCATATCTTCCAAATATTCCCATGTCCTTTCTGGTTCCAACTCCTCCAACCC